>DWPV01002290.1:0-17618 GCA_018251915.1 Urbanus proteus proteus
CGTTAAACCTTGTCGGAGGCCTTATAGGCGGTTTGAAAACATTCGACACGGGTTGACCACTAATCCCTATCACCTCCGCCAACACGCATTGGAGCAGCGTCGTGGAGGACGCTCCAAGCCTCTCTCAGTTGTGGGAGAACACCCGTGCGCAGCAGAGGGACATAAAAAAGGTAGCGACAAATTCGAAAATCGACTATTTAAGGGCATGTAATATAGGGGATAATTTGATACATGCATATGACATACTAGGATTCAACAGATTCCCTTGAATTAGATTATCTCACGTAGCTTGCATTTGAAATGCCCTCTGGCATTCACACTACTGAGCATCAAATTGGTACTATGTATAATTAAGATGGATGCTTATGTTCATCTCTAACTATGGTACTACGATATTGTTATTAAAACAGATAACTAATTAGACATGCATAAAATGGCTAGATATCAAAACCATAACCAAATTATGCTGTTGTCAGGCCAATGATCGATTCAGAATCTATATTCATAGAAAAACAATATAACAGCGTGTCTGGAATGCGAAACTATTTTATTCATATTTTTGCTCTTAATATATATTTTCTGAAAAATAAATCAGTTCTAATAGTATTCCCGCAACACACACGCCTACTCCGTCTAACCGAATTGGGTATGAGACACTTACGCGAATTATGTAAATTCGGACCCCACGGGGCTCGCTTCTTTATTATATTCCAAAATAAATTGAAACGGCCCGAGCCCGGCCAGCTTTTGTAAATAAAATGTTATGTTAAAGTAATTTGTCCACAAATTCTGCGAGAATCAAACAAAATGTGAAACGTAATAAGTTATTAGCCACAAATTTACCAGTGAGTTTTGTATTAGGAATTTATTGGAATATAAAGAGTATTTGTTATATTAAGAATAGAATTAAAAATTATTGACTTCTAACTAATGACTTTAATAATTAGGAAACCTACTAGCCTCAGAGTTCTTTACAATAATTTCAAAGGTATGCAAATTCCAATGTGCACTTAAACGCAGTTGTAGATTACATTACATAATTGTTTTAAACCTAAGATAGGACCCATAGACTGTAGGATAGTAATGCATTGATGGTGTTGAAATAATTTTCAAAAAATTATAAGTCTTCATCTAGTTAAGCCCCAATCCACCGTGAGCCGAGTCGCTATCAGAAACCTAGATCGTAATTGGTATCATGACTTTGCCAGCACCAATCAAATATTTTGGGTAAACAATGATTTTAATAACGTCAGGTGCTCAAACAATTACAACGCGGGAGTGTTGTAGCGCCGCTTATTGAGTGCTCCGTATACGTATCAATATTTCATGGAAGCCGATAAATGTCAACGTCTAATAGGCAGAGAGCTTAAACAAGCAAATCGTTGGAACCGGAGTAGATATTAATTTATAAAGTACATATTATGTAGATCAATCAACTTACGTTGATAGCCACTAAGCATTCGCGTTGGAAGTCATAATATTGAATTGGATTGTCATTTGAATTGAAGACGAGTTCTTTTCTATCAGGATAATGGTACAAGTTCATATTATGTTTTATATCCGATATTATTTTTTAAGAACCGATTTTATGAAGACCGTATTTAATTTTAAGTCTTTGGTTTTAAGATATATCTCGGAAGATCTAGTGTGATTTGGGATTAGTGGCAGATATTTTTCATTCGAAGTAACAGCTCACAGTAAAATGGACAAAGACCGTAAGCTATGTGAAAAAATAAGTGACAGTAACAAGATTCTGCGCGTGGTCTACCTCCTTGTAAAAAAATAATATTTTTAGAAAAACACCTATGCATTCCCTGCCTATTGATGTGAAATTCCGTCACAATTTGTTTACAGAACTATTCATTAAAGAGAAAAAAGTTACACAACTAATTACTCTGCAAATATCTAAAATTTACCTTCACGTGTTTTTGCAACCACTATTTAGTAACGAATTCGTAACGAGCATTTAATATTCCAAATTCACCGTTAGCGAAGAAATACTTCAAAATGGTCGCCTCGTCCGAAACACGTCGGTCTGGCTATCAGAAACTCATTAGACCATGAGTAGCCAATCGGTGACCGCTGGGAGGGAATGGGGTCGGCAAAACGTTACGATAAAATTAAATTCGTGATAAATTCACGTACCTACCTTCAATTTGTTTTACGTAATGTATCAAATAAATATTATTATTTTAACCTACCTTTTTACGTTTAATTTGCCTTTTTAATTTTGTCATCGATTATCCCTTATCCCTCCACCGAGGAATACAAATTTATAGTATAGGTAAATATAGAAACGGCAAAAAAGTATCTACCACATTTTAAAAATACACTTAATTTAATTTGCGCAGAATTAATTTACCCTTCTCAAACCTAACTCTACCTTACTCTATGTACCCATTTACTCATGTAATTCCACCCAAAAACATTGTAATAGAAACATTCCGACACGAGATAAAGAAACTACAACTAATGTCTCTAAATTCTGTTTTCACACTCACTTCGTATTCAGTGGCTGTAGATTTAGTTTCCCGAGAGGATAGAGTGTACGGATATAGTAAAAGTAAGGGTAAATAGTAAAGTAACGTTACACGGCCATGTTTGCTGTGCATTTTAAACTGACATCGATGAAAATATACGCTGTGATTAAAACGATACCATACTGTCATCTGAAAATACTTTCATTAAAAATCTTATTTCATTTTAAACTTGTTGAACTTGATAGTCCATTTAGTCTTTGAAATCCTTCGTAAGTTATCTAAATAGATATTTATCGGCGAAGTTTGCAGCTCTCTGCATTTTCTTAATTATCGGTTTGCGAGGCTGTCAATAACTTGTTAAAAACTTCAACAGTTTTTTTTTCAAAGAAAAGCTTAAGTTTGATCATAATGAGGGACGCCTTTAAAAATTAATTTTGTTTCGACTAAAATTCTTGGAGATTACTTGATCATTTAATTGTGCCAAACGCTTTGAAAAGTAAACATTTTTTTATTATTTCGGATAAAGTGTACCTACTTAGACACTAAATTTGAAAAAAGTTAAGTATTATTTGGTTATTTCATAAGTACCTATAACTATTCATGCCCACCATTATTAAATTTTCTCACTATAACGGCAATATGTATTTTTTTTTGTTTTGATATACGTAAGCACCATGATTATTTAAAAGGTTTTAATCAAAACAATTTTGATCAACTCATAAAATAAATAAACAATTGACGATCAGTGTGACCCAACGATTTAATGCTGAGCAGTTGCTCAGTGTCACATCCAGAAGTTTCAGAGTTAATTGCTGGTCAGGCAGATATATTGTATTAATCCAGTACAAAGTCTGCGTTTTGTAGAACTTTGAGAACTATTAACCATCGTGAACAATTCCCTCGTGCAATCGTAGTTTGTAATTATTCCTCGCTGTTTCTGAGCGCGACAATCGAGTCGATCGTGCGGAATTGACATTTACAGTTTATTAATCGTGTTTCCTGATTTTAATGCGCTTATAAAAGATTTAAATAATTTCAAATTGTGTAAATGTAGCATTTTATTAGTATACAGCGTGTTGTTTCATAAAATGTAATGGCAAATCTCGCACAACGGCACATATTACGACGTAATGAACGTGACGTACGAATATGATTTTAATTGCCAACTTAAATTAGTTAAGGCGCTTGCAAAATTAGCTCGTACAGGCAGGGAGACAAATGAAGATTATGAAATAATATTTTCAATAGCAGTACTAAGCGCTGATGTCCTTTGGCTTGCACAGAATGGAATAGAACATACTGATTCAATACTATCCAACTTAGACCTCAGGGATAGGTTCTATTATAAAATGTACGCATAAAATGCAAATAGACACTTCAATTTAATTAACACGTCAATATTGAGGCCATCCTGCTCCTAGATACGACTGAACTAGTGGGAAGACTCAAACGGACTAAGCGTTTTGAGCTATTGATATAACATAGAGTAGTGTTAGTGAAATAGTGATTTATTTACATTACACATAGTACACGAGTACAATGTGTCTAACAGAGTTGTAAACAACTCTCTGGTGTCTTTTTATGTGTTAGAACTATGAAGTGCAGTATCAGAGGACGCTTACCTTTTTCATATATAATTATTTTGCAGTTTAAGTTAACGTAGAATTACTCATTAGTCTTATTAAGCTAGATTGTAATAAATATAAATTACCTTTCGGTATTTTATACATGCAAAATAATCATTAACGACTAAATGTTACGTAATTTACACTTCAAACACAACTCTGCTACATCATGAGGATTACCAATTTACAACATAATTTGTTTTTCAGTAACAATTCGTCACAACCTCTGATTAACTCTTCAAGATGGTGACGCAACTTCAATTTCCCGCCATTTATTTATCCCACGCGTTCCCGGAACGGAGTGTGGAATTAGCATTTCCGTGTTATTAATTGATACTACTGAATATTAATCAACTTAATCAAATATTCGATTATTCGAGAATGGTACTGTCGGAATTTTTATTCACTGTTAGTTTGTACCTTACTTTTTGGTATTATTTTTATTGATAATCTTGTATCTGGACATATCTAGAATAATCTAGATAAAATATTAAATCATTTGTAAGCTTTTCTTAATGCGCGTGAAGATCTGTGGCCCTCATAGAGTCAAATTCCGTAGTAGTTAGTACTTTGGTATTACGTGATTTCAGTTTGATGTATTACTTATAAGATGTAGTACTTACAAGAATGATCTATTGAAATAAAATGGAAAAACAATAAAAACCTATTATTTATCCTATTCTATAGAACGTTCTCATAAGTATACATGCACTCGCATAATATGATTCTAGTTTTATTTAAAATTATAAAAAACAGTTTTTAATCAATAAACAGCAATATGTTACTGAATTTATGAATATCATTAAAAGATTCACTATGAACTAAAAACCAACTTACCTGTATAAGAATCTGGTCTCGATACAGTCCCCAGCTGTCTGCATACACGCTGACTAAGATGTTCAGTTGGCTCCGTGACGTCATCACTCCCTCTGACGGTGAGCACTGCACGGCTATGCCCGGATCTTGCACAGTGGGTGCCCATTGATCTGTTGGGGTGATAATAAGGAATGGGTAGAGAAGAAGCAGGAAACAGTAATAAATTCCTCGCATTACAAATACGTATTTTAAATTTAAGGGAACACAGTTATATGTATAACTTGCTATAATATATCCCTCGTTCTGGCTTTGTCGTGGGGAAAAATAAAACACAAAAAAAACATAAACATCACGTTGTGGATGGGGTTCCTATGACTCTGTATGACTCATTTTCAAACTTTTATGCATAATATATTATTCCTTAGTTATAATGAAATAAAATGTCGAATAACATTAATTTTTCATAATATTAATACTAAGGTTCAGTGATAGTTTCACGCAGCGAAACCGCCTCGGGCGTGAGGGGAATTGCGTTTTATAACACCATCTATATTGTAGCAGACATGGCAGAGAAAACTGTAAATATGTAATGACGCTCACGTGCTCCGTGTGTTCCCTAGGGTCTCACCATACATGTCGACACGAGATCGGGTTGAAGTAGAACCCTAAGCTTACGACCACGAGAGACGTGTGTTTCTTCATAAAACATTTAAACATTGATATCGGTACGCATCCGATACATAGGTTACTTCACAGATTGTAAAAATGTCTAGATATCTTCGATCAACGATACCAACAAGTATTGTTGATCGAAGCTAGATATAGTCCCAATCTAGTAGTTCTTTTAAATTTAATAAATGCTTATTTTTCAAAGATTGCTTAAGGTTTACAAACATTTTCGCCAACTTCATCTCATAAAAACTGTACAAAGTTCTATTTTATATATTAATCTATTTATAAGACCAAACTTGCCAGATATTACACTTAATCTGCAAAGCCATGAACCTAAGTTCGGAGCCAAAACAAGTTTAACGAGAATAGTTTTGCGGAATATGCAAATTTCTGGTCTATAACTAAAATGTGCGGTTGTAACCCTGAGTCAGTATTGAATTTTGTTTTGTAATTAAGAAAATGGTTACATAAACAAGAGAATATTTACTTGACCAACATAATATTTTTGCTCTCTATACTCGTACGGAGATTCCTTAAGACGTAGATACCATGGCTACGCAAAGGTTAGACATAGTGTTGCTATGTCAATTGCAAATAAAATAATAATTTAATGGTGGTAGCACTCTATTTAAATCGACTCCGGTGGCACCACCACCACACCTATTTCTGCAGTGTTAAGCACTGCTGTGTTCTGGTCTGAAGGGTGTGGTAAGGGAGACATATTTATCCAAGGCGTCCCAACTCAGTCCTCAGGGGTACTAACGCATCTGAGGCTAACCTCAGGTAGGACTTTGATCTTATCTGGGGTTGATTACAGATGTCCATGGGCGGCAGTGGCCACTTACGATCATGTGGACTGCATGCTCGTTTGTTACGTCAAACATATAAAAAACAGACTCAGACAATGATTTTTAACCGACTTTCAAAAGGAAAGAGTTTATTTATAAGTCGTGTATATTTTTTTAACTTTAACTCATCCTGTGACTTCATGAAGTAGCTGCAAGATATTTGTTAATAAATTTTGAATATTCTTCATTAAAGTCTGTAACACAATCAACTACCGAAACCATTTCCAATTTTCGTTCAGCCAATTTACATGAAAGCTAGCGAGGCAGTTAGTTGCGTTAGTTGGGTACCGCTATACAGGAGAAAATTGAAAAATGTTACTCGCTGTATGCGCCAACACAATCGGAAATATTAATAACGAGAGCTACCTATTTCAATAAAACAGAACAAGAACAAAAAGCTGTTTTGTTAGGAAACGCTTTCAATTGTTTGGATAGAATCTTTGTTAATTATTTTCCAGTAATTAACAGTAATATTGATACTTTTAATGTGGTAATATTTCTAATTTCCATGTGGAGCAAGCAGTGCAAATGAAATCATCGAACCTTCATAATATGTTCGTTGAACATTTAAACATAAATGACATCTTATGAACATGAGAAGGGATACAAAGAACATTATGCTAATAGACATTTTGAGAAGGGATATTATGCGCTCAGACCCTTGTAACATCTCATCATTACGACAATAGATTTAACGGAGTTTGTATAAATAACCTACGTCACAGCCATTTTATACTATGACAAAACACTTATAACTTATCAACATTTTTTTACCAAAATCTAAAACGCCAAAAGAGAAAAAGAACTCTTTGTTTTCAATTATTCAATTTGTTCTTCCCAAATGAGTATCACGAATGATATTTCGACGAGATTCTTCAAAACACCGGGGACTTTTATTATTCATCGTTTTATTTTGCAACGCACCCTCCTGTGTTCCCAAGTGTACAAGTGTTTATTTATACACAAGCTTTCAGGACTTCACTACTCTTGGAATTTATTTTTTAAAAAACTTAGTTACGCCAAGGTCACTCTTACTTTGTACAGTACCACAATATATTTATTTCTATAGTATTACGGTGTAAAACTGTTTAGTTCTGTTTTGAAGGTCGAATGGAGATATCTATATTAGATTTGGAAACTTATTATACAGCAGTGGTGTCCATGATCTACTTATCTATTTATGTATGACTCTAGTTTTATTTATGGTCAGTCCCAGCTGATGTTTGTCCAAAAGTCTTTAAGAGATGGCGCCACTAGTATTTCTGAATCACGCAATCGAAGTTTTTCTACATCTTGCACATATACTCGACCGGATCCGAACTGAGAGTATCGGTAGCCCACCTGAGAAAATCTCCTGTTACCGAAGCTATATCCCAAGTTTTTGTTACTATGTATAAAGTACACAAAAATCTAAGGATAGAAATTGTTTTAAAACTAGCAAACTTTTTTTATCCTACCATTGATCACAGGCCTTTCTCTATTCCTAGTTGGGTGCATGCTACAAACATTCTCCACTCTGCTCCAATGCTGATTGACGGACGGCATTGTTACGAGAGACAAGCAATTCTATTTATTTGTATATGAAAAGGTTTTTATTTATTTAAGACGTATCGAGAGCCGTCGCTCGCAGATTCCGGAGGAGAGGTAAACAAATTTGACCTATTATTGGAGTACATTGACAAGAGGGTCGGAGGGCGGCAAACGCTCTGTTTCCAATTTATTTGCGAGGGTGACCATTTATTCGATTTCCGGATTCAATTCCCAAATGCGCTTTCCTATTCAGATAAATATTAAACACGTGCTAAAATTTTTAACACGTTTTTTCGTCGAGTCGAACAATCATAATTGCTTATTGCAAAATTCTATACAAATAAATAAAATCGAAGTGTCTGTTTGTAATTTCAAAATAACATTTTTTTACTCAATGTATATGAAAAAATACATGATACCTATAACGTAAATGCTATTAACAAATCTTGTCTGTTTGTCTGTCTGTTTGGCTCAAGCAATATTCTAAACGGCTGGACCGATTTTGACGAGACTTTCACTGGAAGAGAGTTGAAAGTCTAAGGTGTAATATAGTCTACTTTAATTTTGGAAAAAAACATTAGCGTGCGCTGCGCACATGCGGTCGCTGTCGCGGGACAGCCGGATGTTACCTATGCTTATATATGTATTTCTTTATACTTTTTAAAGCGGGTGAAACCGCGGGGATCAGCTAGTATTAGTAATAAGAAAAAGCACTAGATCCCACATAAATAAATTACATCTAATTGCATTCTTTATTAATTTTGAAATCAGTTATAAGATCATTATCGTTTCGTTATTAAAAACAATGAAACAGAAAACCTTACAGAGGAGTAATATTTCAGCGGAAATACAAAATGGAAGCAATAATTTCAATTAACTCTTCCATTTGCAGAGAGCAGCAAACTTAATAATTATTGTCTTTCATTATGCAGTCTTGTTCGGCGATTTTTAATATTCGCTCAAATATGAACAATACTCAAACATCATAAGGTTCAAATTGATTTAGCAGCTTTTTCTTGTTTCATTAAAAAGATGAAACTACGTGTAGTACTTAACACTCGAGCCATTTAAAATCGCAAGTAATTTTTAAACTTACAATATATTTTAGTAATTCGAATTATGTCATCTTAGATATTGCATTATGTTGCAAAATTACACACATCTTTGTACCATCAGGTGGACTGCAAGCTCGTTTGCTACTCACATTTCATAACAAAAAGCTTTTTTTGGAAAGTAGGTATCACTTGTACAATCAGATTTTTTTAATCTGAAAAGTAGACATAATAACAATGTGAACTTTACGTAAAGTAGTGTTTGATTCAACAAAATATAAATAGTTTTTCAGGCATTTCAAAGACATCCTGCGCAACTATGAATTTTAACATAAACGTACTGTTTCACTGAAAATATATTCCGTAACTGAAGTCATAAGTGCACGTTGAAGTCGACTGAAGTCTTTAGTGCTTAATGACCGTGAACACCGAATGTAGGGCAAATGCCGGGTACCATTAGCAATGTTACATTAATAATAATTACGCTTAAACACGATTTAAAATTATAAATGAGTTTTCGATTGTTCTGTTTAAATATTAATATGTACAAAATTAATAAAAGTAAGTGTCTGTTTGTAATGTGAAAATAAGGAACTAAATTTTGGATAGCAGGTTCTTTCCTCCTATCACATAGGATAATTTCATCCTCCTTTCCTCCTATCACATTAAAACATGAAGTAATCAGAGATCAGCAGATTATATATACTAAGTTCCTCAATATAAATATTATTAGTATTTTAAGAGAATTCACGCGCAAATATCGCTGTATTTCATGTACACACTCGTATATAGGCTACAGGGTGTTTTCAAACTAAAGTCGCACAGACGAGTCAAGTTCATAAATTATTCATTTGGGTTCTACTCGAGCCTGAACACCTCCTAAACAAATTAATTTTAAAATATTAAATGTACAGGTAGCCTTCCAATTCCATTTCATTGTTTTATTATCATAGTTATTTTAAATTTCTGCTTATATACCTAACTAGCTAAACCCCGCGGTTTCACCCGCGTTTAAAAGTAAAGTATGAAAGTATACACGATACCTATAACAAAAATGTAATTAATTTTTTTTGTCTGTCTGTTTGGCTAAGCTAATCTTCTGAACGGCTGAACCGATTTTGACGGGACTTTCACTGGCAGATAACTGAAGATCTAAGACGTAACATAGGCTACTTTCATTCTTAAAAAAAAGCATTAGCGCGCGTGCCACGTTCATGCGAGCCCCCTCGCGGGAGTGCGGGATGTTACCTACGTTTAGATAAGTATTCTTCTTCACTTTTTTAACGCGGGTGAAACCGCGGGGATCAGCTAGTTCAAACATAAATGTCATCCCGCTCTCCGGCGATGGCTCGCGCATGTGCGTGGAGCGCGCTAATGGACTTTTCAAAAATTAAAGTGGCCTATGTTACGCGTTAGACCTTCAGCTATCCAGCTTCCAGTGAAAGTTCACAGTCAAAATCGGTCCAGCTGTTTAAAGACAAAAAAATGTTAATTGAATTTTTGTTATAGGTATCGTGTATGCTTCAATGTTATTTTTAAATCACAAACAATTTTATTTATTTGCATAGATACATAAATGCAATTTAAAGAAAAGATAAAGGTAACATTGTATTATATCAAAGTTTTTTGTTTATTTTTATTCTTCGTAAAATCGAAAGTTATATTCACTGTTGAGATCTTTAAATATATACACACATTTATAGGTATACATTTGCAAATATCTGTAAATTGGTATAATTTATATGTTAGAAACTTATTTCTTGACCTAATTCTCAGCTAGAAACAAAATTGGTCGTGTCTTGAGTAAACTAAAATCCCGAAAACAATACGAAAAGCTAACTTTGGAAGGAACGGCGAAGGAAAGTTATAAAGAAAACAAAGAAACGCTTTCAAATAGAAACATCCAATGAGAAAGTTTCGTTGAAAAGGATGTCACCGCTTTAAAATTGTCAATAACTTCCTCAGTTAATGCAACTTCGAAGAAATTGGCTGCTATTACCAACGATTATGCAGCATGACAGTAATTCTGTGCCATACAAAATAAACATTAAATCAGTTAATTAATTAATAATTCATAGGATTTTAACACTAAAGAATAACAATGATTCTTTGCTTATAATGCCTTTTCCATTTCAAATGAAACTAAATATGATAGCTAAAATAAAATGAAACGAAATAAAAAAAAACTAAATGAAAAGAAATATAACATATTTTTAGACAGGCATACAGGGGCACCTACAAATTTTAATTTGTAGGTTTTAATTGCAATATTTTTGTAATAGTGCTGTGTTTCAATCCACCATTCCAAT
The DNA here is from genome assembly GCA_018251915.1 of Urbanus proteus proteus. NCBI lineage: Eukaryota > Metazoa > Arthropoda > Insecta > Lepidoptera > Hesperiidae > Urbanus > Urbanus proteus. The sequence goes on from DWPV01002290.1 coordinate 11,333, forward strand.
CCAGTGGTGCATCACCAGTGGAATACAGCCTCAACTGAGAATATAACATTTAGACCCATAAAATTAACTATTCTACTCATTTGAACCTCTGTTCTATCTACTGATACAGATTAAGTACGACCTTAGCTTCGAACAGCAGCAATAATTCCGAGCGAATTGGAACGCGAAGCACGAGCAACTTTGTACGGGCAATAGCTTTGTGCACAGCGAAGATACTACAGGGAATTACATTGCCACCGACGACATTACTTCTCGGTACTTCGATGAGAAACTAAACTCTAGACTAGGTTTTTATTACTGCTATAGTTGTTGTGACTATGGGGAATACACCGAATAGAGTATTGCCTATATTGATATAGGTCATACTGAACAAAAGGTCGGTCGGTTTATGCGTTCTTGCCTAGGACGTGCAAGAGATGTGGAATGAATTTCCTCCTGAGTTATTCCTGGAAAGACATGGGGTTCTTCAAAAGGGGTACAAAAAGAGCTCTCCTTCAAAGCCGGCGATGCATTGGCGATTCCTCTGGTGTTGTAAATGTCCATAGGCGGCGGTGACTACTTTCCATCAGGTAGCCCGTCAGCCTTATCGTTAGGCTTACTATAAAAAAAAAGATAAAATCAAAAATCTTATATTTAAAACAAATCCTTTCCAGAATTCTTTTAAAATCAATTAAAAAGTATCACCACTTCGCAAGGTGTTTCGTTATGGAAAAGAAGCGATGAAAGAAACTCCATAACACACATCTAAAACGAACAAAATCAATACAATAGGACACCTTTGAGAAATATTTTGGATTACAAAGAAGCTAAAGAGAAAATCAAGATTATTGTTTCAACACATATAATATTATACGCTGAGGAGTTTGCTAATAGGCAATTAGTGTGCCCTCAGGAGCAGTGAAACGCGAGTGTTTTTGATCACTACTTATAGTTATTAATTAAGGCAAAAACGTTAAAGCTGGTATAATTTAATGAAGAGAATGGGGACTAAATGTGTAGACATAATGTCTAAATTAGTTTCAGTTTGTAATATTATAATTTTAGTTAATTATAACCATGGGATGTGCTACTTTATATGAAGATAGTCAGGAAAAAGATGAAAGATATCAATGAAAAATGAAATACGATTGTCTTAAGATGAAAATTAAATGTCAAACAAGGCCGAATTGAACAGAATATAATAAACAAGAAAGCGCAGTCAATGATATTTAACAAAGCGGGCTATTGGCAGTGAAATGAGTATCATCACATCACAATAATAATTATTACAATGATTGTTTTTCATTGTATTACAAAAACACCATGAAATAACCCCAAATTTTCTACTTTTCAGTGATTCTTCATTTTTAATTCATAAATGATTAAAAAGCAGAGCACTTTGCTGATAATGGTCATAAAAGATTTTTCCTCGTTGTAACAAAGTAATACATTTTTTTCGCTCCAAAATACGTTTTATAGGAACTCGTTAAATTGTACGATCCACATAAATAATACCCTTTTTCAGATTAACGCGAATTTAGAGAGTCATTCAGACTGTATTCGCCGCTGATAATAACAATGTTTTTTTGAAGTCATCTACTAATACAGAAGTTCCCAGTTTGATATAATATCAAAAATATAATAATAAAATAAAATATATAATATATGTTTTATCTCTTTGTTACTAATGTTATACTAATGTACTATATAGGTAGTTGGATGTTTTTGGTTAAGAAGTGATTATATGGGAGCTATTTTCGTCTCTTCTTTAAATTAATTATTAATTTTATGATAATTGACTCATCATAATCGTATTATTAAGCAAATCAGCTACAAGTCACTTCCTCCGGAGGTATTTCCGAAGCGCTATGACGTCATGGGATTCTCCAAATAAGGTACAAAAGAGCTTTCCTCCAAAGCGGGTGTCTGTTAGTCTTAAATATAAAAAAGAAATGAATAATATAATATTAAATGTGACGTAAGTACTCATTTGTTCTGGAATCCTATTTAAACATGATATTTTAATAAGGTCCCACAAACACCCCGTGTTGACTTAGGCCTTCGACAAATACGAACATTCGATAAATATTGTTATAACTGACAAGTATTGCGCTCATAAATTGTTATGTCTCTGTTTAGAACGCTGGGCTTCTCAGAGGGTTGAGGTTCGAGTCCCAGGCACAAAATATCAGACTTTTCTAAATTATTTATACGTAGTTTTGTAAATGCTATCACTTGCCTTAAAGGTAAAGGAAAACAGTGAGAGAATTGGACATTCTCCAACCTCAGAGTACATGGCTAGTGCGACTTACTACAGTCTATAGTTTAAACCCCTCTCACTTTGAAAGAAGACCCGTTCCCACAAGTGGGACAAAAACGGATTAACTTCGATCACAAGCAATATCAGTTAACATTGCTATCATGAGACAAAAATAAGGCTACAGTTACATTACAGTTGAAAGAATAAACAAAAATATCAAATCTCGGCTGAAGACAGTCAATTCACGTCTGCGCAAAGCCTCCGAAAGTAAATAAAAAGCAATTACGGGGAATATTGCTGAGGAGGTCGCAAACAATAAGGCGGACGGAACTGAAATGTGGACTTCACTTTATTTTCGGAGGATGGGATATTATTTTCGTAACTTGGAAGCGTTGATTTGGTAACAAACGGATGCCGACTCTAGTGCTACACTCACAAACAAATTCTTTACATTTTTTGTAATAATTATGTAACAATCGAGCACTTGATGGCACTTACGCCTACTGCCGCCCATAGACCTGTGGTCAAGCCCAGATAAGATGACCATCGCACCTGAGGATGACCACAAATACGTCGCTACCTCTTAGTACTAAGTTGGATCGCCTCGAATAAGTTTATCTTCCTTACTACACCCTCTACCATAATAAAAAATAAAAGTCATTAATGAGTTAATATAATTTGATTGATTTCAACCACATTATTCCACCAAAACGCAATAATTGTATCACACTAGCAATATGGTCGATACCACGCTCTTTCCATCTCCTGTATCTCCTCAATTTAATTTATTATTAATAAAATTATCCTGTTATTTATTTTAATAAATAAGTATTTTTCTAATTTAAAGGTAAATCATGAAAAGTTTAACACCACGACGAAGTGTAATACCGCGGAAAAATCTAGTTACGAATAAATTAAAACGAAGGTTCATTCAAATGCAAGTCTGACTTCAGAACTTCAAAGCAAATAAAAGAACGTACAATAATCTGTTTAAGATCTTTCACGCGACCTTAAAATGTCTCATTTCAATGAAGTTCACGATAAGCTATTTTTTAAATAGGTATTATTTTTATTTAGACTATTTTAAGATTGTGGTTGTATTTTAAAAATATTGTGATTGTCAATTTAACATATAATAGTAATTTATTATCCTTAAAAATAGTAAGGTACGTATGAAATTCAAATTCAAATTCTCAAGATAAAAGAAGTGTTTTGTAATGTCATTTTGATATGCTAATTACTGCTCGTTGTGCCTGCAAATAACTAAATATACCAAATTAAATATCAAGTGGTATTTTGATCAGTTTTCCTTTTTTGTAGCTTTCTTGATAATATATTTCTATTGCAACTCGTTTCTCGTTGTGAGTAAAACAGATCTCCTAGGCACCAGTGACAAATTTCGCTTAAAGTGGACCGAAACTTGGGTGAAATGTATGAATAAAGATTGTGAATTATACAAAAGTCAAGCACAAAGAAATTTCGTTTACTTAATAGACGTGCCTACTCGCGTTACATTTTGAAGAGAAGGGTGCCCTTTTATGGAACTGGATTATGGGGACTGCCGGTACGTAACAAATATTTAAAACTTTAAGAAATAAGTAAGTAGATATTGCCACCCTTAGATATCTTGAAGTTAGCAGAACTTTTCGTGGGTATTGTGGTGTTTAAAGGTGGTAGTACCCTTGTGGTTTGACTTGGGCAGCACCACCGCCACAATTATTTCTATCTTATATCAGCAGTGTAGCGCTGCTGTGTTCTGGCTTGAAGGGTGAAGTGAGAGTGACATACTTATCCGAGGCGTTGCAACTTAGTCCTCAGAGGTAGCAACGCCTCCGTGGTCAACCTCAGGTAACACTCTGTTCTTATCTGGAGTTGATTATTGGAACAGAATATTAAAACAATTGGATTAAATTCGATTTACTTTTCTGGCATATTATTATAATTTGTGGAATTCTCGTTATATGTCTTTTAAACCGGTTCATATGATAATAACAATCGGTAATGTGTTTAAGGATAAAAGCATTATTTTGATTACATTTATACGATTTAAATACATAATAATACAATATGTTTTTGGATAACTGAAATTCAATTTGCTTTTGTAAATTAATACACTCTGGGCCAGTCAACTTGAAATTGATACTTTGCGTAATGCTTTTAATATTGAACTTTCATTTTTCAGAATAAAATGGCAAAATATTACTACTTAATATTTTAATGAAATGCGTCATATTTATACTGATAGAAACAGAGTATTTTGCGACACAAAGATTTCTCTATAACCTTATCTAATTATAGGTATTATACAAAATTAATAAATATGTATATGGGTTCTAATTTTATCAATGTACAATCGCTCGAAATAATCTTCACAACAGAGTTCCAAACTCAAGTTAATCCATTAGCAAGTTGTCGCCGAGACTTCGGAGCCGCTAACGAATTGACAATTTATTCGCATAATAATTGATATAACTTCCCATTCTCGCTTTCTATCGCCCTTTAGGCTAATCCTTTTAGAAGAGACGTTACGATTACGACACGACGTTACGACGTGTAAACCAAAAAATATTTATAATTAGTAGTAATAGTATTTATTTATAATTAGATATAAGCATCGTCTGGCTCCAACGACGCTCACAAGCTTTAAACTATAGCTGTCGTGAAGAAACACGCATTAGGCAAATCTTCATTGTAATATGAAAATAACAATATATGAATCACTGAGATACGTTGAGAGACTTAAAAATTTGTTACATATTACTAAATTGCTACATGGCTAATAACTACCTTCTTTCGATAAGTAACATTTTAATGGCATTTCTCTGAATTCAAAAAATATCCTACTATACGTATATTTGTGCCCTTAGCCCTTATACGCTAAATATTTAATCTCAAACTGTTCATAAAAAACTACTTCATAATTATTCCCCAAAAACGATTATAAAATAATTTTAAAAATGAACAAAATATTCTACTTCTTTTTACTTCCGAACGAATGTAACGAACTTAGAAATAACAATTATTTAAAATCACAAACAGCCGTCCCGTTCTACTTTATATATAAAACAAATGAACAACCAAACGAAAATAAATCACCATGACACACTTGTTGTCGCGTTGAGTCGCAACCACAAAACGGTCCGGTTGCGTTCAACTCCCGGTGAAGTTGGTAAATGACACAGACCGATATCTAGATAGATCCCGCAAGTGCATATACTTAACGTGCCAAATCTGAGCGCAGATGAGGCGGAATTGAATTCCTTCTACCGACCGAAATCGTAATACATAATCGTGTTATATTTAATTGTAAAAATTCAACAAAAACAGATTGTCCGGGGTAATGGAAAAAATGTGTTAATCTGCAATTAAGTTTTTTTTATTATCTACAATCGAAGGTGATACGCTTGGTTTTTATCTTCCTATATAAAGGACGACAGATGCGTAATCTATTCAAATATATGTCTGTGGTAAACGACAAACGTTAATTATTAGCAGTAACTTCACTTTTGTACCGCCAATTTTGCTTTGTCCCGTCATTTCATTCGCGGCTTCAGATCTCACGATCTCGGACTTAGAACTTACTTTGCATAAATTATTATAATTGAATTAAATATCAGTCGATGTCAATATTAATGGCTTATATTGTAGAATCTCTGAGGAAAGTCGTGGTAATGCCAGTTTCAGTAACAAACAAAACAAATGAAATTTGAATAGCCGTTGAAGATTTTAAAACTTTTCGTGCTTTAGAGGATGTATGAAAAGCGGTTTCGCCGGGAGATAAATTTAATGCATCCAAACAGTTCTATTTCTACAAACGTTAGAGCCCACATAATTATGCCACTGGTGGTAAGTATTTGTAGGATAAATGTTGCTTTGATAGGGCTAACAAATCAAAGAAGTATACTCGTACATATTATAATTTCGACGTAGTTCTGATTTTTTAGTAGTACGAATAATTCGTATATTGTCTCACCCGTAGCGAGTGTTCTGATCCGTCTCCGAGGCCACCTTCTGACAGCTGTTTTCCATCTAGCGGTGATAGTCGAC
>DWPV01002291.1:0-17617 GCA_018251915.1 Urbanus proteus proteus
CCTTATCATGCTAAGAAACATTTAGTGGTATGGAACCCTCCATGTGCGAGTTCTACTCTCACTTGGCCGATTATTTCGTTTTTATCAAGCTCGATAACTCGAAATTAAAAAAATAAATGATTTAGTGTCAACTGTGTCAAATATATATTTAAGTTGTCTCATTATGAATAAGTGCACCTCATTAAAGTTTGTAATCAACTCCAGATTATTTGTTTTTCCACACTTTTAAACAAGAAGCAGCATTTAACACTGTCAAAATGCAGATTTCTGCTCATCTATGACATAAGCGCAGTAACAAGAACCACCCGGTATTTTTGTTGTGCAACAATTAGTTTCGACTCTACAGTTTTCGCAGTCCCAAAGCAGTACTGCGAAGCGGTACGCGCGGAATGCTAGTCACCTCCCTTATTGCTCGGTGACAATTGATGCTCTTAGTTTCCCGGTATTTCCGAGCCATTCTCAATCTGAATGACCGTTTTAGGAGCTCAGAAATGTTGGTCCGAAATCATTGCCGGTAACAATGTTTGTAGGTTTACACTTATTTCTCGTAAAAGTAAAGTTTCATAAAATGTTTATGTACTTCTGCTTTTGGGTCGCTGTAAGTATTATATTACATACATTGTATTGTTTTATGTTTGGAATGTTTTTTGTATTTATTTACGTTTATACTTTTTTATCTAACGAGTTACCATGTATCAATGTTTGAATTACAAACATTTTTGGGGTAAAAATAGCATTTTTTGGAATTAATAATATGTGGAAGCGTTTTTGCTCAGTAGTAAACTATTAGTTCCAATAACATAAGAAGCACGTCATGAAGTATTAATGTTAATGAGTTCTTAATATAATTATAAGGAACTCTAAAATGATAAATTGTATTTATTTATTTTATGTAAAAGAATCCTTAGATAAGATGTTTTTTTCTGTCTCTCTCTATCGCTCTTTTTTCCTCAATTCGACATCTATCTTATTTATTAATTTAAATATTATGTTTCTTCAAAATATAAATAAGGCTTCATATAAAACATCTCACACCCTTCCATCATACGTAATATTCAATTTTGTGACACATAACACCACGAACGCTGCGTTATTATCCATTACGCATCGAATCCAATAAAACTAAAGATGACAATATAAATTGGTACTCCAGCGAGATAGGGTTGGGCGCGATCTGGCGGATTATGGGTAATGCCAATAATGGGGGCTGTTTAGATGCGACGATTTGTCGTGTCGTATCCGTCTTACGACTACGATGTATACCTTTTGATGTCTTTTTTTTTGGAAAATTATTAAGATTAGAACAAAGTTGGAATAAAATTAAACAGTTACAAACAATTAAGTTTTTAGTTTGATTTCATAATGGTACAATTTTGTAACTTAGTTTGAGCTTTGACATTTGAGCTTTGGGTGGAAGATCCATCAAATTCAATTAAAAGAAGACAAAATAGTTTCCGAATTGTGTCAAGAATTTAAAAAGTAACACAAAGTAACGCATATCTTTGAGCTCAAAACTTTTGAAATTATAATTTTGTGTATGTACCTACTGCGCCTTAATGAAAATCGTAGTCGTAATATAAAGGGTGCGTTCAGATCAATGTTATAAATCTAACCTGACGCGTATTAGGGCGCGGTTACACCAGAGAGCCAAGCTTTGCATACATTTCAGAAATAGATTCGGTCTGTGTAATCGCTTGTAAGCGGGATTAGGCTGACAGATAGGTGGCGTTTATGACGAACATTTAATAGATTGAGCACCGATTTTAATAATTCCTATTTATTATCTTGCAACCCTTTTGAGTGCACATGTTAAATATCGAAGCTTTTTAATACGTAATCACTACATAGTATAAAACAAAATCGCTTTCTGCTGTCTGTCCCTACGTATGCTTAGATCTTTAACTACGCAACGGATTTTGATACGTTTTTTAATAGATAGAATAATTCAAGAGTAATTTTTATATATAATTTAAGGTCTGTGGAGCCGCGGGCAAAAGCTAGTAATTTATAAAGTCCATAAATGTGATAAATAGGTACATCGTAATAGATTTTTTTTAGTTGCAAATTAGCATATAGTCACTTGATGGCAAGTCGTCACTATTGCCCATGTATTGTAAACAACCCCAGATAAGATCACAGTCCTGCCTGAGGTCGGCCAGATGCGTTGTTACCCCTGAGGACTCGCTTCGAATAAGTGTGTCTCCTTTATCACACCCTTCAAACCAGAACAGCAGCGCTGAACATTGCTGTTATAAGAAATATTGCGCCATTGGTGCCGCCGAAGTCAAACAACAAAAAGTTCTACCACTTTTAAATCTTTTAACATTTTAAACCGCTAAAGTTACCTACATTTTCGAACAAAAGCAAGTAGGTATTCATACCTGCAGACAGAGGTCATCGGCCCGCAAATCTGCCGCCGCACGGTCGGCACGTGACAGAGGTACCGGCAAATCTCTTTAACCGTTTATATCCTGCCAGCACCGAAACGAACGGGCCAAACGAGCTGGGATATTTCTAGGTTTTTACTGGAGATAAAATTTACGGGTTACTTTTTTCGGGTGGGAATAAGAAACTAGAGTACCTAACTAGATTTTAAAAGTGATGGTGATCTTTCGAAGTATTTTAAAAAAGGGTCAACCTTATAGATTTAGGTAGGTGTAATAATAGAGACTCACCAGTGATCTATGGCAACTCTATCCTAATTTTCTAATTCTTCTTTACTTTACTTCAGTGTTTATGAAATAAAGTTTATGAACCTTCCATAACGAAACTTTTATTTAAAACATTTATTTACATATTTTTTTATTTAGGCGTTTATAGTAGACTAGCTTTTGCCCGCGGTTTCGTACGCTTCTCTGCTATATAAGGAATGTTATTACACATATAAACCTTCCTCTATCTATTAAAAAAACTGCATCAAAATCCGTTGCATTGTTTTAAAGATCTAAGCATACCTACATAGGGACGGACAGCGGAAAGCGACTTTGTTTAATACTATGTAGTTATAGTGAATTGTATAGAAATCAGTTCTGTTCTGCTACGAAGGTTGCACATTATTTAATTAAAAAATCCTATTTACCTTAAAACTCTTAAGAGCCGCAAAATGTGTTTACGTTGAATTCTAGACTAGAGGTAAGTTTTTGAGTTAGATAGGTTTCATATCCAAGTTAGTTACACGACCTACTGTTTCAGTAGATGACCGGTTTGCATTATCCATTTCGCACACATCACACTTTTTAGCACCAGCTTGCTAACTAGATTTCATGTGATTCTAACAAATGCGAGTACATTTGGCGGTGTTATCCTTCCACTTACTGCACCGCTTCACATCTGACCTGCATGGACTTCACCACGTTGTATTAGCGTTGAGAATAATGTGTCCAACGAATTTTCGGTCTTACTGCCTGCGGGATAAGGGCATGCAGTTCAAATGCAGAAGGTATGTTTGTGTGAGTAAAGTGACGGTTTGAGAAAACACTTGACAACTGGCGCCATTGTCGCGCTGTCGAATCAAAACACTCGGAGAGCGCGCGCGGCGAGCGCCGGCCAATCAAAACACGGTAATTTGATTATCGAACGCGCGGTTTGTTTTGAAAATGAACGTGTGTGAACGCTCGAATGTTGTTATGAAAATCCACTTCAAAACGCAATAGTTGAAAACCATAAATAAAAGTTGGGGTTTGTTTATGGTAAAAATTGAGCGAGCGATATATTGTAACGGATTTAGAAATATTGCATGGAATATACAAAGTTGGTGTTTCCGTTTTTAACATAAATGTTAAATACAATAGAATAGGAAACAATATTAATATCATCTTACTACAGTTAAAGTAAGGAAAATAATGTGCAATAGTATGTTTCACTCATTATTGAATTTAAACTTAAAAACTAAATTTTTTATTATGTAGTAATATATTCTATAGTATACGAATAATACTTACTAGAGTATACACAAAATTTTATTTTGATTGAACAATAAAAAGAAAAATCAATAAAGACAAAAAAAATAGTAAAGGATGGTAAAAAGGTCAAAGACCACTAAAACTATTGTAATGGTAAAACGCACCACTCCCACACAATACTAAGTTAGTTAAAAAGCAATCTAGCTAATGAGTATTATCAGAAGATTTTAAACCCATGATTGGGGATTTTAAAAAAAAGCCCAACGCCACGTGTTCGCCGCGTGGCGACCGTGAGACAATGATTGCATCAATTGATGTATTTATACAGACAGACAGTGTTGATGAAGTTAATAATAATGATAAACTATTAAGTAATAACGGGTTTATGGAATGAGATTAAAAAAACGGAAATACTTGTATGAAAACTGGGAGGTGCCTTTTTCATCTACTTAATATGGTATTGTAATAAGTGACACATTCTTCGATCAACTACATGAGAACAAATAGCAATAAAAAAAATTTAAACGCTGTCTACACTCAAAGTGTCACAGTAGGGTTTCTCATGTGTCGTAAGTTCATGGACACACACATACCTACATGGACACAAACAAAGAGAACCCAGAAGAGAAATCTAAATTCAGAATTCAGAAGTCTGTCTGGCTGGGAATCGAACCTGGGACACATTGCGTGTTGGTATGGCAACCTCACGCCACGCGGGTCGTCGAATATATAAATATAATATAAAAACGTTTCGTTACAAATAAATAAAGTCTCATATAAAGTACAATATTTGATTTAAATTAATATTGTTGTATCATAATGCGAATGGGAAATGTTAAGATAAAAATATGCAACTTTGTTTGATGAATGACCAATTATTCTTTAATCTTGTATGTAAAGGAAGTTTCTGGAATTTGTAATTATTGAATAAGTAGAAGTATGTACTATTTGTTATAGGTAGATGAGCACATGAGCGCTGATATCTTTCATGTTAATTAGATAGTTTTCAAGAAGATACAGACGTAGTTATATATCATGAGATTTTATGATCATTTAGATTCGAAAACTTACTCGAGGATATCTATAATCATGTTAAGCTTTTACCATAGTAAGACAATGTTAGATTTATTTGTACTAGCCATATTTTTATGAAGGATAACTTTGCCTACCTACTACCCTAATTCCAACCCCAATGGTCAATTTGAATAAAGAACTAATGATTAATATCAGCGAATAGCTAAATCTGACGGTATTCCGTTGGGAGCGCTTCGTGGACGCTCGGGGGCGTTCGGAGCAGCTCGGGTCATTCCGGCACGACGGGGGGCTCAGTAGCTAATCGTGATAATGTGTTTATTGAATTAGGTGGCGCGTGCGTCGGCCACGCGGCGCTCTCCGGTTGCACATGGGTTACTCCGGTTGGAAGTTAAGTGGTATCACTCGTTAGGGTGATCGATTGAGTTTGGATAAAAGGATGAGCGAACAAGTTGCACCTTAAAGCGATACTGCTTAAAGTTAGTAAGGTGTCGTTGTCAAATGAGATCAAAGTTATTAACGAAGTTCATAACTAACCGATATTAAATTGATTATATTAAATTGACGAAGTATTACATGGAAAAGACATTATAAGTAGTAACTATGAGTATGTATAAATAAAAAAAATAGAGTTGATAATTTATTAAACTTAATTATTAAACGGCTCTTTTAATTGATGAAATTTTAATGAACCATTTCAAAGATAGATATCGTATACACTTTACATGTATATCATTTAAGCGTTATTAAAGCAATTACTCATAATTGATTATTCAATTACGATAATGATGATATTTGAAAATGATAATGATCTAAAATAATCAAACAATATATAAAGCTTTATCTGCAAGCCGCTACAATTCTGTTAAGTAAGGAAGTCGCGCATACGTGTTAGGCACCAGTTTATTGATTTAAAGGCCTCCTCTAGATCCTGATTACGGTTAAGTGAAAGATTGTCTCGTGGAAATTACTCCTGACTCACAAAGCAAGGAGCAACATAACACCGAGTCTCTAAGTGGAAACAATGCAGGTGTCGAATTACTGGAAACGAAACGCGGGAAAAGGAGGGCTGAGGACATTAATTTAATTAGCCCTCTCTCTTGGGACCTTCTAATATTGTATGGGAGTGAAGCGGACAGCCGCCCAGCATACAAATTCAGATGTCACTTTTTTCGCGTGAGAAAAAATCTTGAAACTGATTTCTCCGTTATCATCCCCAGTGAGATTCGGGATCAGGTTACGTGTATCGCAAAATATAAAGAAATCTGTTGGAGAGACGTCTCTCTTTGTTGTTGTTAACAGATCTCAGTTTTATTTCGATATCACATTTTTTAGCCTGTTTTATATTGTTTCTCATTCTTTGTACAACGCTTATGAAATTCTGAATACCTGTTCACGAAATATCAAGTTCAGTCATACATACATATTTACTGTTACATTTTATTTTACAAATAATATTTAGATTTTAAGCACTTACAATGCCGTATTATTACTTGAATTTTATTATTTAGTCTGATATATGTGATATATGTGGAACATACACTTATATGAGTGGTTCCTGTTTAGTCTTCAAGTTGGAAAGTAATATATCTGTGATTGTCCTCAAATCTGGGTGTGCCATATAACTTTACATGTACCTATTAAAACAAACACATACAAACAAAAAAAGAAAAGACGTATAAATTGACACAAAAGCTACTAACGATTATTCCACAAAGAGGACAATTTAAAAAAAAAGCTCCAACAATAGCAATCCAAGTCTATAAGGGTGTGTTTAAAGAATTAAAAGAAAACGCCACTAAAATCGAAGTATCTCAAGACTCTCTAGAGTCCTTAATTAAACTCGAGGCACGTAGCACTCCTTGATTCAGTTCCCCCGGGAGAGACACCCTCCCCCCTCCACTTGCTCGGACGGGGGTTCCAAGGGGTTCCTTATGGACCGCTTAGATTTCCACCCCTTAGGTTGTGTGGACGGAATACTTTAAGACTGGAATCTTGTACGAAGAATTGGTTTTGAGAGATTGGACACCAAGTTTTATATTTGTTTTTCGTCGTTCTCTGCGATTGCTTTAGTTTGTTCCAAATATACTCGTAGACTATCTATACATGTTATATTGATAAATATATTTTATGTTCAATTAGGTCTTTTTACTTCCATGATACGAGTGTTAAAATGTCTAGTTAGTTTCCTTTTTTAACTCTAGTTTATTAGGTAGATTTTTTTTATATTTACTCAAGTTTAGAACTGTAATTTAAGATTTTTTCACATCGTATTTACATTATTCCGCTATTCCCAAAATAAACGGCGCTTGGCAGACGAAATCACGCAATTACAAGTCGACTTAAAGAACTCGGGATGTCTCTTTGTAATGTTTAAGTCGGAAAAGCCTTTTAAAAAGTAATCAGAGGGCCTCAGAAAGGAAAGTTAGAAACATTTGGCTCGGGAATCGCAATTATGAACTGTTTTATACTTTTAATTTGGTTCTTTGAAATCTTTCTCCAATGCAAATTATTTCTTGAATAAACTTAATAATATTTATTTTTATACAATTTGAGTACTAATTAATTACTCATTAATAAAATATTACTTTAGATTAAGAAAAAATGTTATTGAGTTAGTATCTAACCATATCTTAAAGCGAAAATAAGACTTAAAATACAATGGTAGACCAAGCATCATAATAATCACATAATTGCATTACAATGCAAACCAATTTCGTAAATGCTTCTAAATTCTTCACCGCAAACCGCAGAAGGGAAGTAATGCAGATAAAAAATAAAGCAAACGGAGGTCGAAATACAGCCGTTGTAATTATTCCGAGAGCTAATGTGCCACTTGTTTATTCCCTGACTAATTAAGAGAAGGAAGTTTTTAAAAAATACCTTAACGAAACATTCTGCAAATCAAACATTCATAAAGCGAGACGAGGTGCGGCGTTTAGATGATTGTACACGTTTTTAATTTTTAATTTTATTTTTCTTTTCCCTCTGAATTGCAACGTTGAATTTTTAAATGGAAGATTATTCTTTATTCCTTATCTGTTATTGTTGGGGTATGTCAAGGTTCATCCCTAGGTCCTCATTTCTTCATTTCGCGTAGATCGTGTGTCCGTCCGATAAATAAATTACGAAACTAATATCCAACTTGTAGACGTAATTGCATTTGAATAGTATGAATAATTCGCGTTAAACTCGAATTAATTACTCGAATTCGAAACTACCCGCTTTAACTACTAAGTTGAAAATTGCCGTACTAACAACAGGTATGCTGTCGAAGTTCAGGGGTAACAAACTTCCGGGCTCAATTAGCGTCGAATTAAACTGGTTCAGGAGAGGTGACAAATCGTGGGTCGCGGTCCTACGTCTTGACATTGACTAATCGCCCGCCATTTAATTTAGCTAGCGCAATTATAAATAAAATTTCGACGATAAATTGTCTTGGGGCACATTAATCAAGAAGTTGGGACACTGATTAAAATGCTGTTCGGGTAACTATTCGCCAAGTTGATATTGTTAATAATTTACACGTGGATGGGGAGAGTGGGGTTGATCAGGTGTGGTCTGTCTGTGGTTACGAACTGAGATAGGTAATAGAATTCTGCGGTCATGAATTTCATCCCATTAGGTAGAATTAGTTTAGTGTAGTTTAAAACAGTTAGGTAACTAATGTACGACGAATTAATTTAAACATTTTTAATTAGGTAATACTGAAAATTTATTTCATTCATAATACAAATCGACCTTAACCCAATATTATGCAATGGGGTATATTATTAATTAAAATGTGGTTTGTTACTATTATTTCAATTAATATTAATCACAAATCATATTTTTTAGTATTTGAGATTGGAAATATGCTTAGAGTTTTATTATGAGATGACTGTTCCTGTTGTATTGCGTTTTGTATCAACATCGATTGTACTACACCCGCCAGCCCCTCAAACCTTTTTACTTGTAACAATCGTCCACGCTTTCCCATCGCTAGGTACAAGTTCGTCTATTACAGAAACATGTGCCTCAATAACTAACCCAACCCTTAAATTTACGTCTTTGTCACTCTCATTGCCAATTCTTGTGCTGTCCCTTTCTTACCCACTGTAAAAGCAATGAAAACGGCGAATCTATGCGTCTGAATCACGGACGATAGAACCCCCGCCCTCGTCTTAAATGAACTGGGGAGTTTAGTAGGTATCTCGATAGGTTGAACGGTTTTTAGATCCTGAAATATCTTGTTGTTCGCTAGAAAGATTTTCTTTTTGGACCTTTATTTTTAACTTTGTTTGTGATGAAGTATTGGTAGTAGAGTAGCTTTATTTTATACGACCATTACTAACAGTTCAAAATGTTAATGTAAGTGTGTTAAATTGAGGATAGATAGGTCGATGAACTTTTACTGACGTACTTTTTTTGTAAATAATTGTCAACATCATTTCAATAAGTGATATGTTGAAGGTACATATATAAAATATTTATGATGTACATATAAATAAATAAATAAATAAATAACGCTTCGCACTCATCGTCGTGGGTGCCATGGACAACACACAAGATAAGGACACACACCCAGACCAAGAACGGAAATTTAAACTTCTGCCTCATTCTCATTCAAATTTCCGCCTTGCTGGGAATCGAACCCAGGACCCTCGGATTAGCGCTCCGGCGTGTTAACCATTGCGCCATCCGGGTCGTTGATTAGTCGACATACAACTCTACGTAAATACGTTATAAATATGCACCTATTTATATTTACAGCGATCAGAAGCGGGTTTCACAATTTGTAATAGAGTATAAATTCTACAAACCCACAATTTGCCAATGTGATCTGATAACGTCTAAATCTAAACCTATCTCATTCTAAGGGAGACCCATGTCCAATAGTGGGACCAAAATAGTGACAAAATTATATTGAACAAGTACAAAACATAAATAGGTCTATGATAATGCACTACATATTATTACCTAGCCAGCCTACTTAATTTCAGTCAATCTACAACAGTGATAAAACCTAAGTTACTACCCTTATTGGTTTCGAAGTTATTTAATAGCTGACAGCAATTTATCGGGCGAAGTTTATACCTTCCCGGCAATAAGTCTCTCCCTATCAACCGATGTCATTATTAACGGAACAAGGGTCTGAATAAATTATTCATTCGACACCTTAAGTAAATGGTTAACCTGAAACGTATTGTTTGAAGGTTCGTTTCGTATCGACTTTTGTCTTTTGGGAATTATGTTGTTCCTTAAGAGTATACAATGTTTTTAAGGACATTGAAGTATAATGACATAGTAATATATCTGTTATATTCTCGTATAATTTGAAAAAAGCAGTAAAATCTTCAATAAGTTCAAAAACGTCTTGATGTATTTGACAATTACTTGATATTTAAAAAAAAATAGTGCAATGATTGGAAATTCAGTTTCTCGCATGAGAAGTCCGAGGTTCAAATCCTCATTTTTCCGTATTATGTGTATACTAGAAATTAATAGATGTGGTAACCTCAAATAAAGCCAAATAATGAAACTGCCTTACGCTTTTTATACCTGAATCTAGCAGTGCTACAATACACAATAAAAAGATATAACGTTGACACTTCAAGCAAACGTCAAGTAGTTTCACTGATAAGTTCAAGATGGACTAAGGGGCTGAAGAACCCTCCCTCAATTTTATAAATTTGTATAAAAATCTTACTAATATTATAAAACTGAAAGTTTGTGAGGATGGATGGATGTATGGATGTTTAGAACTCTATAACTTTAGAACAGCTAAACGGATCTGGATGAAATTTGGTACAGATATAGATTATGATCTGGAATAACATATAGGCTACTTTAATTTTGGAAAAAGCATTAGCGCGTGCCACGCACTTGCAGCCGCCGTCGCGAGGGAATGTGGTGTTAACAATGTTTTGATATGTATTCTTTTTACTTTTTTAACGTAGGTGAAACCGCGGAGACCAGCTAGTGTCATTTATAAATAGAAAAGCTGCATTAGCAAGAGTCCTGTGTATATATAGTTCTACATTTGTAGAGGCAGGTTCATCATGAATATAAGATAGTGCGGTTACCTTGTAGTCTCACTAACACTTAACTTGCCGGATAAGATTCGTCGGTCCTTCCGACCGCCGCTGTTAACCCTTAAGCGCTTTTGTGATTGCGGTCTCTGTGTTTATACCCTTTCTCATTTATATTATGCGTCTTTGGATTAGGAGTCTGTTTTATTTACGTTTTTAAATTAGAACGTTTGCGATCATTTCTAAATTTTAGTGTTGTACTTTAATAGCGAAAAAAAAAGTAAAGCATTGCCTACTAGTTAGTAACACTAAGATATACTTGATGGAAGGTACCAAGAACACACAAGAAGGTACAAAGGTAAATAAACAAACATCTACACCTAAAACAGAAATCTGAAAATATGTAGATGTATGACTGTCTACGCTAACCTAACCTAACCCTCTACTGTACCACAGTCATCTTAGTCTTAACATTTGTGAAGTTAGGAAAAGTATACCAAATCCTATAACAATATTATAGAGAACGTTAACATCCATATGTATACAATAACCACCCTTATAAAGTGATAACGCACCGCAAACCACCCCATTAACGAAACACCTACCCCGTCTTAGGTGTTAATGTGCATTAATTACGCTGAGAGGGGCCCAAGATGTTTTGACAGTCATTTTGAATTATACGACCTTTTTGCACTTGTCTGACTGATGGCAGGGAGCGAGTAACGAGTTGAACGAGTTCAAATATATTTATAGGACGATCTGTTAGATATTTGTTTAATGGACAAAGGTCGCTAGGTAAAATATAAACGATGAAATTAGGTTTCTTCTGGATCTCAGTATTGATGTCACATCTTTGTGTTTGAAAACTACTATTGCTGAAGTAAAATTTTGTTTTAACAGAAAAAATGTTACAAGCTAGTTCAAATAAAACAACCTTAAGTTAAACCTAACATCAAAATTGTAAAGATAGAACTATTTATAGGACTGAGTATTTTTTGTTTTTATATATTTTTTTATTATAGATATATCGTTTACCTTATCCTTCCCATTTATACTGTATAGGTGTACCAACGGCAACAAAAAAAAAACCTGTTAGAGTATCTGAGGGATAAGTTACGCAGTTATTCATCGCTGATCGCTTATTCGCTGACACTAGATCCAGCGGCTCAATGTGGCTGTATTTAAGATGTTTTGACAGTGGTTTTGAATTATGTGGCCTCCTAAATGGCTAAAGCAGTTTGTTTTGAGTTATAGCCGACGCTGCGGCTAGCTATCTCCAGAATCTTCGCAATTAAGCTGTTGTTGTGGTGAGAATTCGCGAATGTTCAACTTTCTTGATTGTAAGGCTATGCGATATTGAAGATATTTGGATTTTTTGATGATTTATGAAAGCGCTATTTAAGTAATTATTTTTGTCCCTAAAAAATGAAACTCAAAAAGTAATTACTGAAAAATAAACGGAAAAGCGTCGAAAAGATTGATTTTGCTTACCATATCCTTTAAATGAAGATACTAAGCTAAAATGAGGTTTAGAATGGTAAATGTACAAGTGACTATGGAATCGAATCTCCAAAATTAAATGTCATACTTCCACTACCTTGGAAACGCACGCACAAGATATCTATAAAAATATCACGCACGAAAACGCACGAAAAATATCTACTCACCAGTGTGTATGTAGGTATGCTTCTTCATATCAGACTTCTGGTGGAACCTCTTCCCGCAGTACTGGCAAGGGTATGGCCTCGTGTCTGAGTGGATGAGGAGGTGCGTGGAGAGCGTGCTGGACCGCTTAAAGGTCTTCCCGCACTGCTTACATTCGAAGACCTTTTCCACACTATGAACCGCCCTGGAAGGAGGGTTGGGATTATAAGGGGTAAATACAATGTTCTAAACCAAGTGAAGGATTTTACATCCATTACACTGTTTTTAAACAAC
This sequence comes from Urbanus proteus proteus, assembly GCA_018251915.1. NCBI lineage: Eukaryota > Metazoa > Arthropoda > Insecta > Lepidoptera > Hesperiidae > Urbanus > Urbanus proteus. The sequence continues at coordinate 12,884 of DWPV01002291.1, forward strand.
ACATTTAAAGTAAGTAAGAGTATTTGAAGAATAAAAAAAATAAAGAATTACTAAATTGAGGTTAAACGTATTTTACTAAATTGTATTGATCCATTGTATCCATGGATAAACTACATAGAATTTTTACTAATGTTACAAAAGGTATATTAGTAAGTAATACTGTATCCATATACAGATTTTTGATGAATACTCACCTATGTTGACTGAGACTGATTTCATGACCAAAGGTTTTGCTACACAGTTCACAAGCAAACGGACGTTTGCCGTTATGAGATCGTCTGGCATGCACTTCCAATCCATGAGGCGTACTGAACATTTTCTCACACTTGACGCAAGAGTACACATCTCCTATAGGCAGGGGCCTGGATAGTGGACTCGGTGCACCAAGAACAGCTGCGCGCAGTCTCAGCAGCTCTGGACCAGCAGCTTGGACAGCGTGGAGGTACAGGTTGCTGTAGCCGCCCCATCCGGGAAGACCAAGACTCCCGGCATCTCTCAGAAACTCCGCGAAGGGTAGCGGTGGGTACAAGAAGGGTCTCTGTGGCTGTACTCTTGGAGCGTCTGGTCTTAATAGTGCACTAACGGAAAAGGCTTCCGATCGCTTTAATGGAGGCGAGGTATCTGGAGGTCTTCGAGGCGAAGATGGTGGGGAGTCAACTTCAAGCTCAGGGGACGTGGAACGAACCGATCGTGGAGATTGTGGAGATGGCGCCCAACATGGGCTTCCACAACGAGAAGTTGGAGACACTCCATCAGGTCTCGTCTCATTTTGGTGGGATTCTTCTTCTTCTTCGTCTGTTCTTTCGGCTACTAAACGGTTGATGCCAAACTTGATTTCATCTGAAAGAAAATAATCGTTTAGATTGATGTAATGGCATTTAAGTACGTATTCAGCGCTGATAAAATTGACCTTTTTAAAGTCAACCTTATTATTCCCGTAATTATTGTCAATTTAAAACTTGAATTTGATGTAGAATTTTCTTATAATATTTGCGATCAATAGTCATGTAGATATTTACTCGTATCTAAGAAATATCTACTATTAGCACTGTATTAAGTTCTAAATCTCAATATGCTTTGTAACCGAATGTTACCCTTGCTTAACCAAGAATAGTCCTTTATAAACATCAAAATAGGCCTTACAAAAGGACCAAAATGCAATTCTCGATTGTTTGTTGAAAGCACAAAGGACATTCAAACGCCCCCGGGCAGAGAAAAAGCGCAGGTGCCTCACTTGTCGCGCCGATGAAATGAGCCGTATCATGTCGCTGGAGCAAATTGACTTTCATCTGTTCTAACCCTCCGGCCCAACCCTAGTAATTAACACGTCGGGTCCGACCGACCCCAGTCTTTTTTACAATTCACTAATCCGCGGGCGCGACTAAACGAAACTACTGCGCTCGACTCAATTCGTTTTGTTCGGCCCTTGATGTATTGTTGCTTTTGCGAGGTTACTATATTTGCCCGCTGGGGTTTGAATGGGTAAGGCCATTATTTGTTCTAGAACGAGATTACTTTTGAATATATTCATACTAACAAAGAATAAACTATTGACATTGTTAAGATCATACACATACATATAAAGTTTATAAGATTTAATCAACGAATAAAGTACACAAAAACACATATAGCATTACAGTACTATAGTAATTATTATTATGATTGATATTAGCAGAAGTGACATTTTCAACACCTTCTAATTCACTGTGTCAAAGTTTAAGTACAACGAAACGGCCGCGTCACACGTCCCTCCTAATAAATAAAGTTCATAGATCATCAAGAAACCATCAGCACAAAACTCACGCTGTCCAAAAACAAACATCCATCTCGAGACGAGACAAGTTACACTAATGAAGAGCGACCCCTATATCTGAAATGCAGCAGCTGTCGGCATTTGGAGCGGAACCAATCGGGCTTTATCGGCAAAACTCGGAGTGACTTCGTTTCTGTCCCCTAAACTTTCACGCATGGACCTCTTACGCCGCTCAGCGCTTTGGGGTTGAACTGTGCACTTGTTTGTTTGCTCCCTACACGGTTTTATTACCCCATAGTATTTATTACATATTAATGGTTATTTAGATTCATTGTTCCGCCCCGACAGTATGCTTGAATTCATGGCCTTCAATAGGACTCTATTCAGGGTAATGGGGTGAAATATAAAGACAGATATTATTGTGCCCATTGTGTCCGTTTTGTGATTAGATAATATCGGTAATTTACAGTTTTGATTACGCAGGCCAGACTTCAATTATATTTTGGATAATAATGAAAATATTTTGATACATTAGGGTCAAAGTCACATATCATACATTGTGCAAAATATTGTAATGAATCTGTTATTTTTTCATTTGTTTTATTATATAGTTCGCGTTATACTTTAGATATAACAACGAGATTCAAATGTTAAACAAATTGGACGGTCTCAACTTAATACTCAGGATACACCGACTTTAAGGTAAGTAGTTCCCATCAGTAAAACTAATATGATAGTGCTCAAACGCAATAATGAAACCTTATTCCATTATATCGCAGTCCATACAAAACAAACACGTTATATCCCAACAAAGTTAATGTTAAAAAGTGCACCTAACAATGTTAAGTTACCATTTTTAGTCCGTAAACATGTCAGTTCTGTGTATTTTCAGGTCTTTTTTCAAGCATAACCCATCAAGTCGTTATCAAGTTACGCCCTTTTAACCTCAATTACTTAAGTTACGTCGGGTATGTTAAACATGTTAAATGTATTTTAAAGTTCTTGTCAGAAGTGCATCATTAATGTGATTGTACTTTTTATTACTTAACATGTTTATGAAAATATGTAAAAAGATAAGATACTTGGCCATTCAAGTCTGATTATATAAAGACAATTTATTAATTTGACTGTAAGAGTAGGTAGTTGATCTAGGGTGAAGCAGAACTATTTTAAAATAACTATTGTTATCATAGTATTGTTCTGCTAAATAATAGCAGTGTTGAGTGCTGCCGAGACATACCTTTTCGAGGCGTTCTAACTTAGTCCTCAGTAATCTGTAGTCGAGTTTAGGTAGGATTTTTATGTTGTCAGGGTTTGATCACAAGCGTCCATGAGCAGCAGTGGCCACTTACCATCAGATGAACTACATACTCGTTTACTTTTTGAATCCTAAAAAACCAAAACAGAACTATTAACCTGGGCTAGGTAGTCACTATTATAACCTAATAACCCTTCACTTTTGTACGGGCTTTTTTGACCATTCGCCTAACAAGTCATTATCAAGTTAGACTTCAGCTCAATTACGTTACGAGCATTTTTCTAGCAGACACATTAGCGGCATTATCCACCTATTTGCAGTGCTAATGCAATTTTAATTATAAGAGGCGCGGCAAATTGCACCAATGCATTCAGATTGTTGTTTTTCCGAGTGCTTTTAACAAATTAGAAATACGCGGTTGCCTGTACTACCCACAATTACCGTTGGGTTGAGTGTAGTTGTAAATTTATGACCGTTTGTAAGTACTAAGTACTCGTATGTTGCTTGGCCAATCTGAATGGAATGAAATCAGTCTCAGACTCATACTTTTTGTATTAAGTATATATTAGAGCCTGTTAAGTGTGATTACAATTATGATTTTCAAGAAATTGTTAGGTAGGTACGTTCATACAATTGCGATGAAATTTAATCGCTTATAAATTGTGATATTTTTAGGTAGAGTATTTTGATATAGCCAACAAATATTCGAATTTAATGTGTACGATTTGATTATAGTGGAGGTCAGAATAGATATTATTGTAATGTAATTTACGTCTCATGTTTTAATAATTATGTACTACTTATAATTTGCAAGGTGGTACCATTTTCTGACATCAATTTCTAATTGCAAATCATTGTGAAATATGAACCAAAATTTCAATGGGATTTGCGTTAAAGTTTTGGGAGTATTATCATCACGTTTTTGTATACTGCGTATTTTGTAATAAAGATTAACCCGCGGATATTTATTGTTTTATTAACGATTACATAACAATAAAACGTGAATAAATAAATTTTTCGTTACGTCACGACCAAACGAAGCCATATAGATAAACGGCTCAGCATTTGGATAAGTAATCGATATAATTTCATACTAATCTCCTCCTTGGACCTTCAACATAACTTTGATTACTTTAATGCCTCGTAAAATGGATTAGTGGTGAGAAATCCAACGCGATTAGGCCCGAGGTTTGCGATAAAGTTTAATGATTTTTTATTATGCTTCAAGTTGACGAACCGCTATGTAATGTAGTCGTATAACATAAAACTAGCGATTGTTGTGTGTGTGTGCATGGATTCTCGGAAGGGCTTAAGCGATTTGAATGATGTTTTTGTGTGTGTTTAGATAATTTTCATTTTCAAGTTCACCTAGATAAGCGCAACAAAAGAAATCCATTCCACGCGTATTATAAAAATCATTTCGTTGTGTTGTGTGATATTGGTTGTCGTAACATTCGATTATTACATTGAGTTCAGTTTTATAAATGATGGCATTGTTAACGTAGTTGTAACTAGCTGATCCCCGCGGTTTCACCCGCGTAAAAGAAGTAAAAACGTGTACATATTTAAGCATAAGTGATACCAGGCTCTCCCGCGAATGCGCATGCAGTGCGCGCTTAGATGTTTTTCAATAATGTTACGTCTTAGATCTTCAGCCACCTTCCAGTGCAAGTCTCGTTAAAATCGGTTTAACCGTTTAGAACAGCGGTCGGCAACCTTTTGG
>DWPV01002292.1:0-17617 GCA_018251915.1 Urbanus proteus proteus
CCCGTGTCGAATGTTTTCAAACCGCCCATAAGGTCTCCGACAAGGTTTAACGACTGCTATCCAATGATAACAACCGGGACCGACAGATTAACGTGCCCTCAGAGAAACACGGAAACGCGCATAAAATTTTTGCCAACCGCGCCCGAACCGTTCTTAACTTAGTAGATCGGTTAAGATCAACTCAATCCGCAGAGCTATGCCCGCTTCACTTTGTTATGTATTAATAGTGACATTCCGTGGACCATGGATCGCCAGGTTGACTGTTTTAAACGAAATTCAATTACACATACTTCTTTTACATATTACAGGTTGGATGGTACGCACATCCCGTATATTCAGCTGAAGGAAACTACCCTCCCGAGCTGATAAAACTCGTCGACGAGAAGAGCCGTCAACAGAACTACACTCGCTCTCGACTACCTAAGTTTAGTCCTGAGGAAGTCACCTACATTCGTGGCACAGCTGACTTCTTCGGATTGAATCACTACACCACTTATCTCCTGAGTATGGCTGACGGACAAGTAGGCAAGATTCCGTCACACGAAAACGATATCGGCATCGTCAGGGTTCAAGATCCAAACTGGCCTTCAATGTCCTCCTCGTCGTGGTTAAAGGTAATCATAATTATCCTAACTATTATAAATACGAATAGGAGTTTGTTCGTTTGTTTGTGACGCCTTAACTACTCAACCGATCATTATGAAATTTTGCACGCACACTGCCAGGGGTCCAGAAAAACTAGTTTAAACAAAACTACAAATAACGCGTCTGTCCGATAATGTATTCATCCTACAGATTCTTTACAACTTACACATACACAATCTTTAGCTAAATTGCTCAGATTACAACTTAATGGAAGTAATTATTTTATGATTTGTTGTAAATCTTTGTCCTTATTCACATAATAAACCTGTGTTTGCACAAAACAATTAAGTAATGGCTTTGTAAATAAAATCTTAACACTTGTTGCGAGCTGTGTGCAATGCAAATATTTCAGATTTAGAATGTCATTTCAAGTTCAATTTTCGTGAGAGAAATGAGTTGAAAATAACTATAAAATTAATATCAACCGTTACTTTTACTGATGGTAGGTATAGAAATAATAGAAAGAATATATTCCTAATCAACTTCATTATATTGTATAATTTAAAAAAAACTGAAATTTGATATATTATGCTGACTATATTGGTGCGAGTTAAATGTTAACATTGAAATATAGGTACTACTTAAATATTATAACAGGTGTTTAATGCGAAATATATTGTTAACAATATAGCATTTCACGATAGGTAGACATGGTATTTATTGAGACGGAAGTGTTAGGGTTTAAATACAAAATGAAGTACTTGCTCAAGCTCGTATGTCTAAAAGTATTTCGTTAATGTCATCTCCAGGTCGTACCATTCGGGTTCAGACGCCTACTGCGTTGGATAACGAAGGAGTACGACAACGTGCCCATCATCGTTACGGAGAATGGTTACGCAGACTACAGCGGCGTCCACGATGACGCCCGAGTGTCCTACTATAGCCACTACCTCAACGCGTTGCTGCACGCCATCCACGAAGACAACAGCAGCGTTATTGGATACTTCGCGTGGAGTCTGATGGACAACTTCGAATGGGATGATGGATACGTGTAAGTATTAATTTCTTGTTATTTTTCAGTGAAAATTTAAAATCAGAGATGTCATGCGTTGAAATACTTATAACAAATAAGAACACTTACAATAAATACTAAAGGGTAATTGGATGTACAGGAGTAATGAGTAAAGAGTTAGGTCGTAATAAATGAAATAAATCGTAGTTAAATAACACCTTTAGTAATAGATAGATTGATAAATTCATATAAAATAGAGGTCGTGAAGGAATAACAGAAAGAGGTACGTAACTTTGACCCACTATACCTAGTCGTTTTACTAGAAAAACTAATAATGTAATAAAATCTTAGAAGTCAATTTCTAAAGGTCAGCTATATTATGAATATTAGTGAGATGCAATAACCATAAAATAGAATGTAAATTGAACGTTTGCAACTTTTTGTCGACCATCTTTTTGTAGACAATCATGTTATAAAATAGTAAAGTTAAATATATTTTCATATTTGCGTCACGACGTAAAAAGTATAAGTATATAATAAATCATACTGTCGGTTACTAATGAACTGTAGATTATTAACGATGCTAATACGTTTCACCATTTGCTATAAATAGGAATTATATATTACGATACCTGTATAACTAGTTAATTATCTGGTTCTGGACTGTATGGTAAATAAGTTTTTGTTATGTATAAAAGAAGATGGGGCTGCTATTATACCTAATGTACCTTTTCGTTTTGTAATTCCGTTTGTTCAAGTCATAGTGTGAGTACAAGAACAAAAACGAATGTACCTAAATTTTAATTTGATTACGCCTTTTCGAAAATAACTTAATTATTGCACGATACCAAAACTGAAATGGCTCAACATTTTGTGGCTAATTCAAGTAAGTGTGTGTCTTGATGGGATTTTGGGAAAATTAGTTTTGATCTCTATGTTCTTGGGTTGTGATCGTAGATAGGCACTTTGTTATTTCCTATATTGTAGTGGAACAAATGGAGTCAGTTTCATGGATTTCTGTCAGGCCTCATGGATGAATATCATGAATTTGAAAGTATTATGCGATATGCCTTCTAGGTAGATATCTTTATACTTAAATATAATTAGAGTCACAAGCGAAGCTTAAAAGACCAATATTAGGTGGGACGTTAAAAAATTTGGTACCTACCTAGTTATATCCGGCTACGAAAATTTGATAACCCCGTGTCAAAGTTCTTTATGGGATTCGTTAGCGTTCTATACAGCTTTTTTATTTATTGTGTTTTTATATTTTTTACATATAAAATTAAAGTATATTAATAAAAACTTCATAGGATCATTATTAAAATGAAGGTGAAGTTGTTATATTAAATTCTATGAATTAATTGATACGTAAAATTATTTATGAGTCGGGGCGAGGCGTCTTCTCGCAAAGGTTATTTTTTATACCACGTTTTAATGGCCAAAGGCTATTTCGTCATCTCAGCATACTCTCATTATTGAATTGAAAGCCTGTTTTATCATTCCAAGTGTAAGTGTAGTCTTCATAGTGACTGATATATGACCTTCCACGGGCGTTCACCTCTTTTAAAATCTTCAACATAATTTTCGGTTTCCATTCTCATTATCGTCATACTCAAAAGCATTGTTATTGTAATTACCTTATGCCTTTGACCAGTCAGCTGATATTATTACTACGGCTGGACAATGCAATAACATTATACATAAATATAGAAATATTATTTCGCATTGTTTTAAGTTTGAGTTCATTATTATATTATAAGGTTGATGTGTCATATTTTTTGAAATCTCGGCATAAAAAATTGCTTAAGTAATTTCAAGAAAACTCTTATGTTCCTAAGTGTTTAGCGAATTTTCATTTGTATTTGTGAGGTATCAGCAAAGTATTAGCTACTATAAAAAATATGCACGGTAATAGTTATTCCTACTGCTTTGGTGTAATAAAATCATAAGCCCAGAATTTACGTGTATTTGAGTTTTAAATTACAATTTAAGTATCGTTCATTTCTCATTTCATCTCTTGACAATAGATGGCATTACATACATTACATTCAATTACGCCATCTGTTATCATCCGTCTAAAACTCGCAATATATATTGGCTCTCTTATTAACTAAATTAGAAGTCTATCAATTTTATTTTTTAAAAATCAAACTTGACAACTTATAAATCTATAATCCATTCACGTTGAACCATCGAATCGACTCGAATTGCATTGCATTTTGAAAGAAAGCTCTATTTGCACCTTTCTTGAACCCATTTTATAGCACTCCGGAAATGTTTCGGGAGGAAGTTCATCTCACATCTTGCAAGTTGCACATTTAACAATACAAGCGTAGCAATAATAATTACAAATAAACGGACTTCGTTAACTTTTTTAGATATATATCAGAACTGTTTGTCACGATTGTTATCTAACTGTAACCTACTTTAGTCGTAATTATGACTGGAAAATCGTGTTTACTGATATCACTAATCATTTTAATTCCTGTTAATTTATTTTGGGCCGACAATCATGACAGTTATTATAAACTAAAAATATAGATTAACTAGTTGTGTTGTTTTCGGATAATGCAATTATTGGCTTATAGGCTCATACAATTGTTTACGACCCTGTAACATAGTGATAACTATATTGGTGTTAATCGCAGATTAAAATTGATGATTATATTGTTGCCTGGCTCTGGATGTTCGTTTATTAGTCTTAGAATTTAAATTAAAAGCTCATTTTTAATTTCCTTTCAGGAATTCATGATATTTTTGTCCTTAAATTGTCATTTAAGAGTGTGACTTTTAATACTGGGTTATAGGTGTATTTTGTGTTTAGACGTTAAAATAAAACACATCGTCAGTCAAATCATTATAATTTCACTCGTCATGTTTGTAAATGCAATTGCAGGTCCCGCTTCGGTCTGTACTTGGTGGATTTCAAGAGCCCGAACAAGACGCGGACGGCGAAGGACTCCGCGCGGCTGTACGCGAGCGTGGTGAGCTCCCGAGGCCTCCCCGCGGACTACGACCCCGAGGACTTCACCGCGTTCTCCGCTGCCAGCAAGCTCGTCCCCACCGTCCTCCCCGTTTTACCCCTCCTGCCCCTCTACAGGCTAGTCCTGTGATAAGCCTTGTATATAATAACACTTTGCAACGCTAAGTACGTATGTAAAACTATCATTATACAATTAAGTAATATCTTTAAGTTTCATTTCGACTTGATCCCTAAGTAGATTTGCCAGCTCCGGAACAGATCCGGACGCGGCGTTAAGCCGGACATGTAGCTCGTTACGGACATCCCATAAAAAGTAATATAATAGGTGATCCAATTTTAAAATAAAAGACGTTAAGTAAATCTTAATCAACAGCTTATTTTACTTGGTTAAAACTTAACAAAGCGGACAGGTCCTTAACAGAAGCGACACGTCCGTCTACAGCCTGGCAAGCTATGCCTAAGTAAACGCTTAACTAAGCCGGCGTCCGGCGCTAATACTCGACGGTCATCAGCTTGCTGGCGTTGTCGCGCGCGACGTCGCGCCGCAGCTGCGCCTGGATGCACGCGAACGACTTGCCCTTCGTCTCCGGCAACACCGCCAGCATGAACACCAGCCCCAGCAGCGAGAACGCGGAGAAGATCCAGAATGCCGTGTAGATGTCCCACGCGTCCATTACCACCTGGAAACATTACATAAAATGTTGTAGATTCAATGAAAAAATATTTACATATAGATTTTGGCGTATTTTTCTCTAAACAATTGTAATACTAAAAATATTGAAATATGGTTACAAATATGAATATAGTAAGCACTTAGTAATAACTAATACTACCACTTAAGTAACATTTTTATAAGTAAACAGAAGTCGATATAAACTGCTAACTATCGACTAAATTGTGCTTATAATATAGGAATAGCAATAAGCAATTGCATGGCACATAATGGCAAGCAGCCACTACCACCCATAGACATCAGTAATCTACCCCAAATAAGAGATTAGCCACAGATAAGTTGCTCTGTGGACTAACTTGGAGCCTTGTATCAGTATCTTTGCCTTACCACATCATTTAGACGGCTGTTATTAAGAAGAAATTAGTGGTAGGGTGGTGGTAGGGTGGGGGTATTTCCTATCGCAAACCATAATGTGAATGTGAAAATTACCATTTAAAAAACTTGCTTGTTTGGATTTTGACTTAGTTTAGATATAATGTCGTTATTTCTCTTTGGAAACAATAAATCAAACGCTTAAACTGTTTTATACTCACTTGGAAGAGTTTTTGAACCGCGAACATGGAGATGCCGGTGTAGATATGAGCGACGCATGATGCGTATAGCTTAACGTTCGTCGGGAACATCTCTCCTATGATGACGTAGGGCACCGTCGACAAGCCGATGGCGTAGCACACGATGTAAATGAGCAGAGCGGTTATTGGTAACCAGTGGAGGTGCGCCACAGAGGCCTTATCAGATTTTAAGAAGAAGAAGTAGGTGCCAATAGTGCCGTTCATTAGGCCCACTCCGAGGGCAGACAGCAACAAGAGAGGCTTCCTTCCAACGCGATCTACGAGGATGACTGACAGCACGCAAGTTGCAACTTGCACGCAGCCCAGGATAATGGACTCCTGGTAGGGCAGGATATGGCCCTCAGCCTGCTTGAATATTTCTTCGGCGTACGCCACAATTGCAGCACTACCACAGTACTGCTGAATTGTAAATACTCCCAAGCTAATAAACATGGCTTTTCGATTGGTAGCCTCGGTGAGGAGATCGCCCCATGTACCTCTATTCTTCATGTCCTCTTGGACATTTATCTCAATATTCTTGAGTTCGAGTCTTATATCTCCGCTTCTTAAGTTCCTCAAAGCTGTCTCCGCTCTTTCAGAGCGTTCGAATTTAAGGTAGAAATAGGGCGATTCCGGCAGGAAGATAAAGGAGAGTACGAAGCTTATAGGCAGGATCAAGTTGATAGCGGCTAATGTGCGCATCGAAACAAAAGGTCCGATGCAATACTGGGCAAGAATTCCGACCTGGAAATAAGAAAAGTTCTATTTAAAGTAGATGCAGAATAACTAGAAATTAATAATTTTTCGTGCTGTATTTATTATTATCATATCATACAGAATTATTATCATACAGAATATTATCATACAGAAGTTTTTCCAAAAAGTGAGAGTAATATGTCAAAAATTTAATTATAATACGTATTACTTTTCAAGTTCTTGTGAAATACCATGGTTCCAAAAAATATAAGAGCTCAGCTCAGTTTTATTTAGGTTTCCACTCATATTACGTTAATACCTATGTGGTTACGCTAATTGACCGATCGTGACTAGTTTAATTACTCTAAGCTTTTACGTTGATATTTTTTGTTTTACATAGCCAGTTAAATTCCATAAACCACAAAACATTCCTATCTATAATAATCAAACGTCTTATATGGACGGCAATTTTAATAAACATTTAGGACATGGGATATCTTATCTGTTAAGCAGTGTAAATAGAACGTGAGCGACATAGGATATTAATCTTCATTAGATTAGTAGGCGTCGTACTTATGGAAATTATTGCCTATGGGTTGTAAATTACCCATCAATAAATGTTTGATAAGTTCATAGATATCACCACTAATCTACAGTGAAGTACGCAATCGTATGCATAGTTGATGAAATCCAGATTTTAGGAGCTCAGCACAAGAAATCTTTTTTCTACATACTTAGTTTTAGCATTTTCCCAAAAGCAAAAATATATTTTTAGCGTTTATACTCATATTACCCACAATCTCTTATAATATCAAGACGTACAGTAAAACGTAAAAGCATTGTACTATAAGTAATTATCGGATACGATTTTTTACTTCTTTAAAGACATTATCATATTTGTTAATTCAAAAATGTTTTTAAGAGTTCTTACTTTTATTTTTAAGATCGTTTTAAAAAAGTGTGACAATTATAATTCGACAATTAAATTATTAATTTTCAATAAAATTAAAATGTAAATTCATTTCTGAAAACTTATGATCAACAACGTTATCAACTTTAAAAGAGTATATTTGCGCTGGCGCAGTACGCTGCATGCGGTACAAGTAAGCCGGCAGCTTATGTATTTATCTTTATTTGAATTTCATGTGCAATACTTTATACTTACACCAATGACTCATGTTTACGTGTTAGCTCGTGTACCCATTTATTAGTTTACAGAACAACGTTTGTAATCAATTACGAAACAAAACACCGTCTATTTATGCGAGCTCAATGAGCTATTTTATTAAAATTGTAATTTGAATAAAAGTCAGGCTTTTGCACGCGATAAATAACAGAGCAAGAGAACTTAGTCTGTGTCATGAAAATGGTAAAAAATCATGTCTATAGTTGTAAGTTAGTGTAAAATTCTTAAATATTTTCACTTATTTAAATGAATAAAATGGGCTTAACAAGAACAATGCGTATTATTAAGAAATGTATTTAAAACAATTATTTTACGAAGTATTTACTATTTGACAATTGTAAGCAGGATGATGTCATGGCATGTGTGTCTGTGTGTACAGGTGACAGCTGTAACCTAAATGTTAAATTAAAGGAGTTTCAACTGACCTTATTCATAAGTGTTATTAGAGTAGAGAGAGCGCCTCTGACTTCGTTGGTGGCGATCTCTCCCGTGTACATAGGAGCGACGGTGTACACGATCCCGTAGCCGAGACCGGAGAACATTCGTGCGACGCACAGGACGGCTACGGAGTTGGCTACGATCACCAACACCCAGCCGATGATGAAGGGGACCGCCCCCAGGAGTAAGGTGGTCTTCCTGCCGAAGCGGTCGGCGAAGTATGCTGACGGTACCGGCGTCAGCGCGGAGCACAGGATCATGATGGAGACGATCCATGATCCTTCGTTCGATGACGTGGGTATTGTACTTTCAGGTGATTTCAAGTACGGCAAGGTTGGTGACGGCCAACCGTAGCAGGTTCCTGCAGTTGCAGTGATGAGTGTCGCTGAAATGTAGAAAAATATTATGTTATTTATGTTATACATGAGTTAGGTTGCGCAGTGCTGTAAAGAAAACAGTCAATTTCAGTGTAATTTGATACTCCTATTGAAGTTGAGCTTTACGTAATCTCGCCTACTCGAAAATAAAAAAATCAAGGGGTGTTGATACAAGTATTTCTTCGTAATAAAATATAAAACATGTTAGAGATCATCTCCGGGCTGAATGTGAGGCGAATATAATGATACAGTATAACCAGATAGTATTCTACCAGGATTCAGTCATTTCTCTTTTCACGTTAATTTAAAGTGCACTATTATTCGCTCATCGGAAATGCTAATTGTTTTCCATTAGGTTATTGATTTGGTGTTCCTGAATATATTATTTTAGTTGCGAGTATAATCACGGACTGAATAAAGATAGAGAGTGTAACGCCCCTATAATTTTCCATGAAAGCCTTTGACGTGTCTATTTATCTATTTAACTTGAATAAGTGTACAAGCGTTGTTAAAATGTTTACATAGATAACGACACTGTTAAATTACAAATAGAACAAAGGAAAATACAAGGTGCCTACGTGCATAGGACTTCATAGGGTGGCAATATTTGGCTTGCATTTTCAAACATGAAATGAGTTGTGTGTGTGACGCAAGTGAATATATTTTTGTATATGTTTCTTAAAATAGTACAATTATACTACGTAACGAAATCATAATTAAATAATCAAAACTAAATGCGAATGTTTGGCTAATTCTTGAGATAATTTTTCGTGTAGGTATCGTGATTTAAGCAAAACATTACACTTTTAAATTTAAGAATTAATTACTCGGCCATTAACTATAGGCAAAAAATAACAATGTCCCAAGACTTCCAAATATGCACCTACTTCATAGCATGCATTTAAAAATAATTATAGTTAGGTATTTGATAAAAAATGAGTATGAGTAAGTCACTTGAATAATTGCTTAAAAATATTTTATGAATTATCAATAATAATTGACAAAACCTGAGAAATAATCATGGATTAAGGATATTTTTGACCTTCTTAACTTCAGGATATATAGCGTAAAATATAGCGAAAGCATTTACCATGCCAAAATTCACATTTTTCTGACTTGTGAGCAGAAGAAGCTTGCTGGAATTAGTATAAAATAATAATAAAATTATAAGTTCGGGGAGGGGCAACTGGCTCATTCGCCCGGTTATCGTACTGCACCTTATCGCCATACTTATGGAAACTTCTGACATACGGACGTTTCCCGATTTTATTTATCTTTAAACTTTACTGATATGTGGAAACAATTATCAGCGCCGTATCTTATGTTCCAGTTTTTAATTTGTTTTGTTATTAGACTTCTTTAAGTTCCGACGTACCTTGTTCCTATCTAAAACAGCTGATACGTAGTATTTTAGTATTTAATGACTAAATAGTTTTTCTTAACATTAGAGTTTTGATCACAGAATAAGATAAAATTTACATTTAATTAATGCTTATTAGTTGCATTTTGATTTGATAACTAATATTTAAACTAACGAGTCGTAAAATGTAGTTAGGTATTCCACATTAAAAAATAATGATGTGGATTTCAAAGCATGTCACTCGTTTGTGTGAGCGCGCATTATATAGACGTAGAGGAACTAATTTAAAATCAACAGAATAATAATGCGATGCTTGGATGAGCGCAAGTGACGCTAATACCGTGCTAATACTGACATGACAATGTGACCACATTTATCATATTTTAATTGAGACATTATTGTATATTAACTTAACTATGATTTTAAATTAATTAAAAAGTTTACTGAATATATTTTTGTTGAATATTGTGTTTTATTTTTTTAGGTATTTCACCGTAACTATGTTCTTATATCTAGTCACATAAGCTGACTTGAAAGAAAAAGTTATTCTGTATTATCAGTTGATGGCTTACATTTTGACATCGAAACAGAACGTAGTAAAAAGGGAAAGTCCTATCAAAAACAGGATTTATGGTCACAACATAAGTGCTTTCAAGCAAACGTCAATTTGTCATCACTTTCAGCTAATGATATGACATTGAGTGTTTCATTTAGTACATTACTTACATGACTTGCATCTTGCACTGATAATAATTATTTTCTTCTCTACATCAGTACGTAGACTCTACATTAATCTATAAATAATATTTTTTAATGTAGTGGATATGAGAACTTCTAGTGCCGGAGTACCTAGTTACGTATTATAAACATTTACTTGTAGCCAATTATTAATTAAGCTATTCAAGAGTTGAAGTGGGAGAAAATTAAAATAAATCTGGCCACAAAGTAAAATATAAATAATAACGGAGGTTGGCGCTTTATGTGGGGTTTCATTTTTATCTCTACCATATTTTACCTTTTGTTATACATCTTTATTTGTGTTGTATCAAAAAAAACTCTGTAAGACTAATCTTAATCTGAGAATGGGCTTGTCAATTTCAAAGATGAAAAAAAAATGAAAAGTAAATAAAATAATTGTGCAACTTTACTAAGTGCGCAAATTTCCATCGAAACGGCGATTTCAGTCCGGTTCATTGATCTTGGGATATTAAATGAAATGACGTTAGCATCATCCTACATTCAGTTTGAATGTGACGTGTTCAGCGCCGTGAAGTAAGCGCGAGTCGCGAACTCGTGAGACAACTTCGGGACGTAAGCGGAATGCCAGTTGGCACGATATCCTGGATGTATACTTTGTGGATGGACAAGTTGGACGAACACCCACACATCTGTTCTTGAATATTTACGACTCGATCGTAATTACGATTGTAGATTTGTTTAGAAGATTTTCTTACTTTTCGGGAAACTGTTACCTATTTGCGACTCTGAGTAAGCAAAGTCAAAACAGTTTAGTACCATTTTCCAGAGATTAAATCTCTGCCATTTTCTTTATTATTTTTCGACCTTTTTTTTAGCTATTGCCAAACTTTTAAATTGCGTCAATGAAAAAATAATCAATATACTTAATTAGTGGGCAAATATTTCAACCTACCAACCGACACTTAGATTAATAGTAGTAACTAATACTTGTTTTAATTAATTTAATACCTCCCAAATCTTTATTTTAAGTGGAGCTCCTATATAGTTGACGCTCTAGTTATCTTTATAAGTACACTACAATTACAAGTACTCCTTATTGTTTTTACAGACAGAATTCGTTTCATGTATTGTAATCGATCATTATTCTAGAAATCATTTAGAGTACTCATGCAGACGAATCGTGTCAATATGTACGAGTAAATATTTCACAAGATAGGGAATCTAAGGCTTCATTGTTTCCGGTGAGTCTGCAATATTAAAATATCTGATAATATCACGTTCATGTACGTGATATATGTGATTATATATATTATATTAAAACGCTTATTCAACATACTGTGATTTAATCTCGTTTTAACTTAAATTAAAGTTTTATTATATGTAGTAGGTATTTTATAGTTATATTGTAGAGTCAACATAATTACATTCCCGGAAAAGTAATGTAAAATAATACCTACATATATTATCTTTTGTGTGGCTTACTGTTCTATTTATCATCTGAACACTTCCGTGGGTAAAAGTTTATGTAATGTATGTCTGGTCGAATTTTTAAAATAGACTTGACAGTGTTCTGCATATACTATGTAATAGGTATTAAGAAGGAACTATTTGACGTAAGTTTGTTGTATGTGGATCGTATGTGGTATGCTGTTATACCAAAATGCGCAATAATTATTTATTACGCTCACACTGATACATTGTAGTTGGTACAGCTATCTTTATTGGCAAGGAGCTTCTTGCTTTTTCACGCTGCTCCGTCTCTATGGTCAACTTGGCGCGGTTTTTTTCCTGGAACTCCAGTTATTTCGCGGTAAAAATAGACATTGTCATTCTATGTCAAACGATCGTGCAATTTAAGTGTATGAAGTAGAGAAATAAGTAGGTTACAAATAAGCAGCCGTTTTCACATTATAGACAGACGCTACATTTTTTATTTGTATAGATAGCTGTATCTAAATAATGTGTTCATTTTATATTAAATGTTTTTACGTGACCTGTGTGCGAGGTCGGCGCGGGGGGTGCGCGGGGGGCGTCGCGTCGCGGTGCGCGGTGACGCAAACCACCGGCTAAAGTTGCGTTCAGATTACGCGTTTTAATATTAAGTTACTTTAGTTTTTTGGTGAAATATTGATAATGACTATATTATTATCAGTTTAGTCATTTTATGTTAGAAAATCGGATAAAAGTATATAAACTAAATATTTTATGTTGTTTAGTATACTAATCCCATTATTATCATGATTTTATTATTTTATGTTTTATTATTTTCTGCACTACTCAAAGGTTAGCTGGAAGAGAATGCTTCTTGGCATTATAATCACGCCTTTTGTAACACATTTTTTTGGATCCAATAAAGCTTAAATAAATAAGTAAATAGATGAGTAAGTAAGTAGCTATCATCTGTAGAAATTAACGAAACGGGAAACGGTTAAACCGAACCTTTTAAATTTTGCAGGGGTAAGTTAAAAAAGTATATAAGCTAGACACATATAAGTTAGCGTAATCTTATGTGTACATGTTTTGTTTTAGGTTTAAAGTTTTTAAATATTTAAGTTTCTAATCTTTTAAACTGAAAAGTAAACCTTTCCCTAAGTTTGAAGTCTTGTCGGAGTGTGTATAATAAAATGATAAAGTTAGAGTTACAGATAGCACTTGCTGAAATCGGTACTAACTGTAGACATGGTAGAATCCTTTGTAATTCAACTGCTGTAGCATTTGATTGCTGTGTTTGCCCTATGCTGCTATGTGGTGAGGTCAAATACAGATTTACTTGTATAAGACCCACTTATTATCAATTGTATTAGAGTGGCGACTTATCAGTGGTCGACATTAAGTCGGAGTCCCCTTTTTAAAAAAAGTAAATGTTATATATACTTTTATATATATTTGTTCACTATAACTATAAACATCATAGGTCACACATACTTATGTGTCACCTGAGTATTCTTAATTTACATAGAGCAAGTGCTCTATGTAAATTTAAAATACTCAGGCCAATTAATTAAAAATATGGTGAAATAATCCGTCTAGTCCTTAATTACCTGTTGACTTTTGTTCTAAGTAAAATATTTCAAGGTAAGGTAACCTTTCACAAGAACTAGAGAGTCAACACTATTTTTCAAGTGCCTATTGTTATTGAGTACTTGTAGCTAAATGTAGAGCTGTCTTTATTACTATTAATTTGTGTGATTCAGCGGTCTGAATATAGTAACATCAATTGTCCGTGAAGTAGGTACATAAAGCCTGCGTTCACTTTTCGTTCCTGCATTCTTTTGAAACTTTGTTTTTTTTTTTAACGCAAAAACCACGAGGCAATGGCAACGTAGATTATAATTATTGTAGGTAAAATTGTTTGCGCCAAGGACACGGAGCAACATAGTTTCATTTGTGGATTTTCCTGTAATTATTATCTATAACTTTTTTATTATGATGTATATCTTTATATCATTTTTTTGCGATAAAGTGCTGTTTTTGTAACCTGTATAATGCTATTATGTGGAATGTGTAACGATTGTGTGTAACAAATGATTTTACTCCATTACGAAAACTATGAATAATTTTTGACCTTTTTGAACTGGTTGATAAAACTCTTAAGTAGTAAATACATGCGTCATCAGAATCATAAAAGCAATTAATTATGACGATCCTTATCCATTCCAAGACTTATAAGTACAAATAGGTACGGATAATCAAACTCATTAAATTAATGGTCGCTCGTAACAAAAACCGGAAGAAAGTGTGGTTCCAGCCTTATATAGAACAGTACAGTAATTACATTATGTTTATACTCAGTTGTAAAGGAACTTTACCTACATACCAATATCAATGTCAACACGCAACAAGTTGTATTGGAGTTCTATGTAACTGACGCGAGATGAGTTCCATATCATATACTACCGAACTACCGAACTATTTGTCAATTCAAGACTACTTATGCTAGAATGACGTGTTGTAATGGTGCCTCATGTTTTCATCTGCTATGAAACATTATACAAAAAATTATCTTAGTACATCCTTTGTACATACCGTGCCTTACTGCGAAGTTAGATTAGAATCAGTCCAGTATATGTAAATTTAAAACATTAGTATGTTAAACTATGCTGTTGAAACACAAAAAATATTTCCCTGTTTTCATTCTAAGAGTCAAACGAAAGTAGTAAACTTACGACACGTCAAGAAGGGTTGGGTTAGTATATAAATAACTCTGTACACGTGCCTGGAGCACGTGTCGTGCCAAAGCTTGCGTCTTGAACGATTGCGGTCGCGTCGTTTACACCTCTCATAAACAGCGCTTATCACTTGCGGATTTTAATTTTTTAGGTATTTTTTCTTGTTTAATAGTAATATAGGATTATAAGTGCAGTAAATGAACAATTAAGTGTAATTACATTTACTTCATAAGGAAAATAATATAATAGAGGAAAAAATATCGGAAATATAAAAGGCGCTAGCAATTATCGTGATGATATATTACGTGATCACTGTAGAGCAAAGACATAGTGATCTCAAATCTTGATTTCGGTTCATTATACTCCGGTATAATTTAAAGTCAACAAAATTAGAACGTTAATCTGAGAAATGCATTTAACATTAAATGCATCAAGCATTTACATATGTCACATTGGTTCTTTTCCATAGATTCCCCCATGGCTGAAGATTGTCGATAACTTTACAGTGTTTCAGTAGGCTTCCTTGTTTTGAGAAAGATGCTGTAGAGTAGTTAACCTATTGTTTAAAGAATAAAACCTAAACCACGGATAACCTAAACTTAGTCCGAAGTTTCGGGTATTACTCCTTGCAGTTTACGGATGATGTAGGATGTTGTAGAGTCAAGTTAATATTGAACAATATTAGTTATTTGTATTTTAAAATATTTTTCAGTCATTTCATTAAATTATGTGTCAAAATTACTTTCGGATGAAACGCAAACCATGACATTGCTGCAATAGGCATGACGGTGGTGCTAACGCAGCCAAACCGGAAGGAATTCAATGTACACACAATTAAAAAGGTCAACCATCATTCATATAGGTGTGTATCGCTATCATAATAACAGTGGCGTTTATTTATTATTCTCCATGAGTATGATGTTTTTAGACGCCATTCACGAAGATTTCTAGAAATAGCTCACATTATTTTTACTGAGAAGGCCTTATTTAAATAAGTTTAGAGTGTATTTTTAGTGTCTAGATACACACAATTATAAAATTTGCAATGGAGGGCAATATGTAAATTATGTACGATAGAATAATAATCGTTTGTTTTACATTCTATAAACGCTTAATTGCCCTCGAAAACCTCAATAAAGTGTATTTTCAGCATTATTTTATTAGTTTCACCAATATGTTAGGAAATATCTACGTAAACAAAAGTAGTAGATTCAAATTAAATTGTCGTGTCGATTTGAAAGAGCAAACGTATGTAATTCTAGTGGTAATATGATAATTTGATACCTACCAGCTGACCATCGTGGAGTCGAGAGATAGCAGTAGCAATCTTCAATTATTGTAAAATTACTAGAGTTTACTTCTGGCCTTATGTGGTTTGTTTGAAACCCAATATAGCTTGCTTAGTGAGAAAGGTCTTGTGAAATAGAATGAAAATGAAACCATTTGAAAGCTTGGTTCGCATAGTTCATTTTAGATTTTTAATCATTTATTAGTAGCGCGAATAGTCCTGAGAATTGCTTAGATCTTAACCGGTCTACAAAGTTAAGCAACGTCAGGCGCGGTTGGTAGATGGATGGGTGTTCGCTACTGGCAAAAATTTCATGCCCGTTTCCGCGCTTCTGAGGGCACGTTAAGCTATCGGTCTCGGTTGTTATCATTGGATAGAAGTCGTTAAACTTTGTCGGAGGTCTTATGGGCGGTTTGAAAACATTTGACATGTGTTGGCCTCTAACCCGTTTCCACACATATTGGAGCAGCGTGGTGGAGTACGCTCCAAGCTTCTCTCAGTTATGGGAGAAGA
This sequence comes from Urbanus proteus proteus, assembly GCA_018251915.1. Lineage (NCBI taxonomy): Eukaryota > Metazoa > Arthropoda > Insecta > Lepidoptera > Hesperiidae > Urbanus > Urbanus proteus. The sequence goes on from DWPV01002292.1 coordinate 16,594, forward strand.
CTGTGCCCAGCAGTGGGGCATGAAGGGTATGGGAAGGAAGAAGTATGAAAGTGGGACATGGAAAGATTAGAAGTTAAATAAACGCATGGGACATGGAAATATTTGCTATCTATGCACTTAACATTTCATTGTGTCGAGGTTATCTATGGATTCTTCGTATGACGCAAATGCGGATGCAATTCAGTTTTCTATTAGAGAGTGAAATATAATTCTTGAGTGCGATTTATGGCATTGAAGTATAAATTATAAATACGTAAGAATTCTTGATAAAAATAAATGCGATTTGAATAATACTGTAAGCTACGAAAAAGTATTGAAACTCATATTTCATCAAAATAGTTCAATTAATAATTTATTTAATAATGGATTGTGTTCGCCTAATTATTTAAACATAGATAATCCAATGTTTTAATTTGTATATTTGGCAAAAACCACAGTGAATGTCATTGTCCTTTACAGCAATATATTATTTATTTTACCGGTATAGTTCAATGTGGCAAATATTTCCTATGATCTAAGAATTATGACCCTCAAAATTGTGAGTACTCGCAATAAGACAATTTTCATTTCTATAACAGTATCAAATTGTGCTCTATGGTTTTACAAAACATGACTTATTTGATCAATATGTTGATAATATTTATTTTTATATCTATGTAGGTGATAATTGATTTGTATTTTTATCATTATCACATAATTAACTTAAAGTTAATTTCCTACAAAAGATACAACGCGATCATAATATTTTGATAAATAGAGGTATCAAACAATATTTATTCCTTCATTAGTATATGGTAAGAGCCTATTTAAAGTAATACAGCAAAAAATGAATAGTGAAAAATGGAGGTGTTAAGTGATATCTACAAATAAACAAAAGTTAAGTCCTTTTCTGTCACGTTATATTATTTCTCATTTAACTGATATGTATGTGTGTAATAAGCACACGACACATTAACATAAATACCATTTTAATTGTCTTTCTGAATGTACGAGATAACTTTCGAAAGGAGTGAACCGATTACAT
>DWPV01002293.1:0-17617 GCA_018251915.1 Urbanus proteus proteus
AGCAGTTTAAATATATTTTCGAACTATTAATATTTTTTTTTATCTTTACATATAAGGACATTAGAACATAAAACATTATTAATGGAAAAAAATATTTTACAATGTTTAATACTGAAGGTATGGTGCATGAAATGATCTTTAAACTGCTCTCCTGAAAAATTTACTTTTTAGACATACGATAGTTTACTTGGGAACCATCGATATGTAAAATGTACGCACTATAGGAAATAATACGCTTGTATTACAACCTTTACAGGATATAATATCATATTCCTACTATATTATGTGTCATTAATTTAATATTAACATCATTGTCGTTAATTATTACTGCTCCACTGTTAGGCAAGAGCCTCCCTCATGAGAGGGTCTTAGGCTATGTTCCATTAGTCTGGTGCAAATTGGTAGTTCGTATTTAAAACTTAAAACGCTTTCTACGTCGTGGGTGCCATGGACATACCTAGAAAAGAATCTAAATCTAAATTAATTATTCAGATGTCTGTCTGGCCGGGAATCGAACCCGGGACCGTTTATACATGTGGTAACCGTTCCGCCACGCGGGTCGTCAAATTGAATTTGTATGCATTCTTTTGTAATCACACATAGCTATTTTCTTCTATACTTTATAAATAGGAAGGCAAAATGTAGTCAAGTGTTGAGAGAATTAAAAGTTGAACAGATTCAAGTACCGATAGAGGATGTGGTATTCAACCAAGCGGTCTATTTCCAGAGTCGAGGGTCGTAAAGTGCTAAACAAGTCGTAAGTAGGTTTGTGTTATACAATGTAGTCCACAACCCGATTTGGGCTCCCTACTGACATTTCTGGGAGTAATGAAGTCATCGAATGTGTATAATATAAATAATACGACCAGGCAAACGTTGAGTTGCCATAAATATAATCAATTATTAAGTTACCAAAATAAATCGGTTAAACAATCTACAAGAACAAGTAAAACAAGCTTTTCCGACTTCTTTATTACGCATTCTGACTTAGTCTTCAGGGGAAGGAAAAGAAGTAAGACTCTAATTTTATGTGAGGTTGCTTACAGATATTCATGGGCGGCAATGACGATTTTGTTCAGATGGACTTAATGTTCAATTGCTCTTCCTATATAGGTATTTAACAAAAAGTATTAAATTAAGTGTTGTACCTATATTTAAAAAAATTAAATAACACGTAGGTAGAGTTAACAATATTAATTGTAGTCGTCCTTGAGTGCATTTCGGAATGTACGAAAACAAACTGTTATACTCGTTCCTATTGTGAGCGAGTCATTGAAACAGAAGGCAAGATAATGTATGCGGTATACTCGTAGAAGGCATGCAGACTATCCATTCTATTCATATATTCCGTTCATTTATATTAAACTGAACACCGAGTAAGATTAATAAAATTATTATTATTATTTTTATTTAACTAGAATCATTACCAAGATACCAGTTTCTCATTTATTCGTTTGTAAGGATGTTTCTAAAAATTATAACAACTTTAAACATAATTGCGATGATTTGTATGTGCTAGTATGTATAAATTTATTATTTTTTATTCAGTTATTAAGACAATAAAAAATTTACATAATTTTGCGTTTAATTCAAATCAAATGCATATATGTTGAAGTTAAGTATTTTGAACCGAAAAAGGCTGTTGTTTAAATATACGATTGCACACAGCAATCGTATATTTAAATCGTGAATACCATCATAATATATTACTAAGATACCATATTGCATTGGTATCATAATAATTATAAGCAACCACTTTATTTGCAATGTACCGTTGGTTGGTTTTATAAGGCAAAATTTAAGTCAGTGTTATGTTGAATCATAATAGAATTAAATAAATAAGAGTCTCGTAATGGATGTACAAATTAGCATTGCACTTTGCCTCCTTCTTTGGTAAAAAATATGACATCGGATATAACAGACCTGCAAGGATGGTATGTAACGGGCTTAAGCCATATCAATGAACTAAAGTGTTACGAGAACGGTTCGCCTTGAATTGTTCGCTATAGCATTCAAATGTTTGCTTGGTGGTTTTGTTTAAAATTTAATTATAAGTTAGCATAGTGCGTTAATATGAATAGGGTTTATTACTCAGTCCTTTTTTGTGGATGTTGTAGAAGGTAACTAAGGAATGAAATTCAGCAGCAACAGGTGGCGTTTTCCACTTATATATCCATCATACATTGTGGTCTATAAGCCAATCACGGTGACTATGAGAAACGTACCAATCAACCATTTCAAGTAAATACACGAAAGAAGAAGAAAAGAAGAAAAGTCATTAGCGCTTTACACACTATTACTAGGTAAACAATTATTTTAGATGTGCAATATCGTAAACGCTTTCGGGTAGATTTACCGAAGCAGTTATTGTGGTTGGCCTCAATAGTTCAAACATAGCTCTAACGAGTTAACATAGCCGTATTTATAGTTATGGCTGGATAGTTCCAGATCCGTAAATGTACGACGTTATTCGTACTTCAAATAACATGGACTTAAATAGTAAATCGTGCGTTTTCCGATCGCAAATAAACACGTCAAATAAACTTCAGCTTAATTGCCGCTCATGTACACATGAAAACAATTCTTTTGCCGGTTATTAACGAACCGATAAAGTAACCGGAACAATTGCGACTGTACAAGTGTTTTCATTTTCACTAGTAACGCTAAATGTACGCAGTTATCCGTCCCACTAAACGATGAATTTCGCAATTAATTATAATGAAGCAAATCATTTTCCATTTGCAAATTAGCGTAGCTCATTTCAAGGCTCGTATTTAGCAAATTAAATAAGTCAGTTGCGTCGCTCTCAGTCGATAGAATATGAACCTAAAGTTGTCCCGTTTGCAAGAAAGCAAACTAAACGATTATGGATATGATAAGGACGTGAGTGAAATTTAACTACTTCCTTATCGAACATTAGGTATGTACTACATACCTACTACATACTCATGAAATTACATGAACTGAGAATATAATTATAGTCTACTATTTCTATGCAAAGGTATGTTATCGGGGTAATTTTCAGTCTGTTATCAGACAAAACTATTTAATAGTTTTTTTACCGCTCATAGAAAAATATTCGAAGCGATATTGTATTAACATTTATTTGGTAGATTGCCGTGTAGACATCTCTGTTAAAATTAACAATAAATTTGAATTTACAAGACACCATCGGCTGAATAAACAGCGTACATTTGTTATGAAAAACATGCATTTTAATATGGGAGCTCACTTCTCGTATGAAATTGTATTCTTTCGCCGGTACTTTGTGCACACACATCAGTGTCGCACAATGAACAAGTTTTTCCGTTGTGACATACTGACGGAGCGAAATGTGACATTCTAATAAATATGGAACATATAGAGCACACCGACGTTCATGGTTTTATATTTACCGATTCTCTGTACCTTTGTACGCAATAATGTCACTTATCTTCAAAGAACTGGATTAAAAACATTGGAAATTTTACATTTTTATTTACACATTCCAAACACATGAATGTATCGTTAAAATAGTAAGCACACATAATATTTCATCTATGATTATATTATCATATGTTACTATTCATAAACAATTTTAATTTGTCATTGCAATTATTTTTGAAGATTAATGATTTAGATATTATAATATCGACGATATATTACTTACATAAGAATAGAAAATAGCAAGACACAAATTTATTGTCATACATAACATTACGATATTGGATAACGAATGTAAACACATTACCTGATAGCGCACGATTACTTGCTTGATTGAATACAAGGTAGGTAGGTACACCTTTATTTTGGCAATGGCATTATATCGATAAATTTGTGATCGCAACTTTCATCATCTATTACTTATGTTAGACGATATATTACTTGCATAATAATAAAAATAGTAATACCCAAATTTATTGAAGAAGAATGAATTGAAATACGAACGCTATTGATTGAAACACTATATGATAGAGCACGACTATTCGATCGATTAAATAGAAGGTACACCTTTATTTTGGCAATGGGATATCGATACCATGTGATCGCATCCCTAAGCGTTCACGGGCAGGGCTCGGGAGCGATGACCCCTCGGCAGACGGAGCTTTTCGCGTCTCGCCCTACTTGCCGCCCGCCTAACGCATAAATATACGTAATTTCTTGTCCTAAGCTATCATATGGGGAAATACGACACATTCTTCGGGAACTCTATCATATGTTGACAATATTGTGGTAATATAAACTTTTGGAATGTCGATAATGTAAGTCATTGATCATGTTATAATAATATTACTTCTATCGTGCCCATTTAGTATGTGGTATCTTTGTGTATTTGGAGCAAGGAAGCCATATTTGATTGTAGACGCTAAAAGGTTGTAAATACTGCCTAATTCCATGATCAATGGAACAATTGTATTAATATTGATTAAATATATATTTTTAGAGATAAATACATTTTATACATGACCGGAATAGATCGAACGTAATCCGACGGTCGTAAAGTTAAGCTGAGCTAGCTAGTTCAATCATAGATTCGTTCTTATCCCTGAGGACTAAGTCTGTAGCGTTTCGTGTGTATTTTCTTATCCACAAGCTCCAGACTAGAATAAGTGAAATAAGTTTAGATTGTATGTATCTATACGTTTCTATCACTATCAATATCTTAGCAATGAACCAAAATATACCTATATAATACATAATCATATGTTCATAACATAAAGTACCCACTTATGAACATAAAGTATTTAATAATTACGACCCCCATACTTACTTAAAGGACGTATCTACTCAAGGTAACAAATTGCTATGGTAATTGTATCACTTCTCCAAGCTGCCAAAAATTCGTGCTCAAGGACTTTCTCATGGCGGAACACACCCTTGTTATGAAGAGACGCTCACGGTAAGTACTTTATTCTTTTTCCCTGACAGCACAAAAAACGTAGAATTTTTATTTCACAGCAGTTGCTTTGTTGTAGAGCGCCGTAAGACGGTCTTTTACTAAAACATGCTGTCTACTGTACGAATGTCCTAGCATATTCATAGCACATGTGCAGGCGGAAGTAATAGACTTTTTAAGTAGTAATTAAATATAATTGCTTGTGTATTTATACACATATTTTTTATTTGATTTAAAGCATTGAGCCTAGATCAGAATATAGGTAGGTATGTAACGAAATTAGATTTGAACCTATAGACTTTCTTTTTTATAATAAGTTGTTTATTAAATATCGACATAATAAAGAAATTGGGAGTTTATTTTTATAATTGAAAAGCTATTGGCATATTACAAATAGGCCTGTAACAATTTAATTAACTTACGATTATTTTTTGCTTTGCTTGTTGCTTTCCTGGTCTTCACTAGTTACCGACCTATTTGAGCATAATTTGTAACACTGGGACATTTTTCTTAAATCGCGACTTATACAGCACGACCTTTGAACAAGTCACACGGAAATGATTAGGTATTCTGAAAACATCTTTGGCTGAGCACTAACCGCCAAAGTGAATTCAAAGTGCAATGAAATTGCATATCCAGATCGATTTGTTTCAATTTCACGTCACAATATTTCATGACCGATAAACGGGAATAGAATTATTATGTTCTCATTTCCTGAATACCGTACGTGAAATGGCTAACAACTATCAAAAATCACGCCCCATCGGATCAAAACGTCGAACGATGCCGACTACGCCTAGGGTTGATAGACACCCTTTAAGTATAAAATACAATAAGTTCCTTTTGTTCAAAATATATTTGTACGGAAATTTTACTACTTGCAAAGTGGTATGAGCACTTAACAAACGTATGTACATATATTTCTATGACGCCTTTGTCAGCTTCATGCTATATATATTTCTATATGGCCGACTTCAGTTGTAATTTGTTGGTTGTATCTGTTATTATAAGACAGAAAACCGATTTTAAAATGTAATGCAATTTAGTCCTCAGAGGCGGTATCTCGCAACATCGACGGATGTCGGGTATCCTATCCGATACTATGTATGTACTGTACTGATTAGGTAAGTAATTCATATATCGGCTGAATGTTGATTTATTACATTATATTCCCAAACCAAATCATACAAATATATTTAGTAGCGTGTTATATGTGCGTCAAAATAAGGATACATAGCTTATAACATAGAGCTCGGTGTATGGAGCGCACAATTAATTATAAATAACACTTTCTCCCCCATTTGACTTCAGACGACAGACATGACACTCACGTCGAAAAACAATGCCAATTTAAGTCATAATCTCTTCTCATATTACATCCCCGTGCCAGCCCTACGTCGGTGTAGCGCACACTTGATTGCACTTTCGCTTTCAACGCATCGCCCACAATGTCCGCACTCCCGCGGTTGCGACGCGGTTTGTATTCCAACAAGGAAGGAACTATATACTTATAGAATTATATCACTAGAGCGACGCGTAGGTACCTGGGTACTGCAATGAATATGATTTTACGACTTAGTTATGTTATTCAATAAATAACTCGACAGCGAGGCATTGCTACTGCAGAACGTGAAAATAGATAGTAGATTATTATGAGTTTAAATTTCCAGTAGGTACTATTACATTGAAGTTAATATCGTTTAACGTTTTAAATTTCAAAAAGTCATGGGTTAAAGTGAGTACAATACTAATAAATAAAACTAACGCAGATACCTGTAACATATGTAGAGCTAGGGAGAAATACCTCTTGATGAACGAATTAGCTACAACCACTATGCTTCAAATTTACTTAAATGATAATAAAAGCATTGGTATAAAAGTATCTACCTACTCATAATTAAAACCGCAGAAACTATGATTAGCCGAGATGTTATTTTAATGCAAGAATCAGGCACTATAATTGCACAAGAAATGTTATTCTCGAACATTTTTAATGCAATAATTCAGTTGCAAATTAAAACCTACAATAAGCCATTAAAAGCAACAAAAGTGACAGTTTGCGTTTTATCAACAAAATAAGAAGCGGTTTGAGCGAGTAACGCGATTATCTCGATAGCAGGTTTGTTGCGCTCTCGTGAGGAATTACGACAAATGCGTAATGACCGTGGCGTAAGACGACAATCCACCACTTTCTTACCAACTCGCCTTTGACGGATATTGTCTCTAACGCGGACAACTTTCGAACGCTTCAACTACATATGCAATTAAAATTTTAAATGTAAACGACTAAGTATATTGTTTTAGTTGTACTTCCCGGTCCGCCGTATAAAGCATTGGATATCTATCTATGACGTAGGTACGACTTACGCTTAAAATATTTACGACACCACACAACCGTACACGTACCTATGTCAAATGAGTAACTGCATGTTGTTATGGTTTATAGCCGATCGAAATGATTGATCCATCTTAATTATTAAGAAAATAAAACCTACAACAGACTACAATGCATGATAGGTACTCTAGGTCTCTATCGTAATCATTATTACTTTCTTTTTATTTTTTATGTAAATGTAATGGAACCACTCTGTGGGAATCGTAAGTGATCTGACAAGTTAAACGACATGAAGCGCGTTCAATCCTCGTTCGAGTGACCGTCTTTGTAGGGAAAATCATAATGGACATCCTCATGTTACGAAAGGCATGTAAAACCTGCAGTCAGTTCCGGTTACGATAGTAGGTAAAATTAGCCGTTAGGTAATTTCGGAGGCCCTTAAGCAAATTATATCAGCGGATATTTAATCCCCACCTACCTAGCCAAATTCTCTTTGGAATAAAATGGGCTTCATACTCGTTTGAATATCTTTGATTAGCAGGACGTTATAGTAGAAAATATATTTTATTATTACGTAAAGTAACCTAACACTTTACACATGACAACTTATAGCTGATGAATACATAATGATAAATTTTATTATACCTATTGTTCTAAAAAAAAACATTTTTGCATGTTTTGGCAATATAGGAAGTATTTTATTAGCATCTTTAACCCCATATGAGAGGTCAATCAATTGCAATTTAGACATTAGGTATATATTTCATGGGGTTCGATTCATTCCGGTCTTCGTCGATTTTATACAAAATAAATAACAGTTACATAAACTGCATCGAATCTTGCATAATATGTTATGCAGGTATAAGGATAAAACACACTAGTATGTTTGCCAGAATTTGGCAAACACTCCCATGTTTCGATATCCACACACAGAAACATTTTCTCACATGCTTTCAAATTTAAATCACGTTCACTATCACCAATTAAAGGGGTTAAAAAATCGCATGCGTGTTCAGTAGCGGTGCATATTGATGAGTGGACATTAGCATGCAGATGAAAGAGATGCATAGATACGGGTGGTTGGACTAGAAAAGGAGCGTGCCCTCACTCGCCACCCAAAGCGTTGGCAGCTTATCCTGCGAGTAGGGTTGCCAGGTCATGAAACCTAATAGCCGGACAGACCAGCCAGTTTGGTCGGACATTTGGTTGAAAAGATCAGATACCAGTGTAGTAGAAGTCTAAATCCTAAAAAATCTAGTCGCTAGAAACGACCTCGAAGAAAAAGTCGATCAAGCTCATTTGAATTTTTCATCAGACGAACTCAAGCTTGGACGACCAATAAAAATTAGCAAAGGCTTATTACGCATTGAAACGGTAAAAATCTTGCATTTACGCCACATTTGCCTAGACTTGGCTATATTTAAAAATCCTAACAAAAGCCGGACAAGCCGGACAACGTTGAATTTAGCGGGACATGCATCCTAAATCGGGACAAAAATCCTAATTATGTCCAATTTTATCCATACGCCTGGCAACCCTACCTGCGATCCCTTTGTCCTGCCCTGCCAAGTGCCGCGCATACGAAACTTGGCACAGTCACGAACCCAGTAGCTGCATTACAAATCATTGAACTAACTATTATTATACTGATCACATAGCCTTTTTGTAATTTAATGAATATTGGGCCATCAAATATTACATTACCCTCTTTCTCCAAATTTAAACAATTTTCTTTCGTTCTTTTCGTGAAGATTTCGTGTGTACCTAATTCTTTGATGTTTTGAAGACCTGCGTGATGGAACGTCCACTATACCAGTCTGACAAGTAGTGGATTCAAGGTTCGATCCCCGGCCAAACAGGAAGAATGATGGATTTAGATTTATGTTTCAGGTCTGGGTGTGTGGTCTTTGTGGTTGTCCAAATTTGACCATAATTACAAAAGAGCATTCTTCCACTATGTAGGTACTTACGCGAAGCTGCGGGTAAAACTTAGTAATTATACAATACAATACATGTAATTAGAAAGGCTTCATATTTTTATATAAGATTCATAAAGTGCATTTAAAATTTATACCAGTTTCAGCTGAAAGTTTCTCAAGAACCGTATTGTAATAAATTAGATCATTAAATATTCAGTAGGCTGAAATGAATTTTAAGTAACGACTATCTAAATGAGGTTAGTGTGGATTACAAAAGTTTACCCGAAATAACGAAAAAATAGAAATAGGAAGGAAGTCGATGCTAATTAATGATCCGTGCAAATAGCGTACATTTCTGTTTTGCAAATTTATACTGATATGGGGTGTACCTTGAATACACTGAACATAATTACAATTTGAAGGTAATAAAACTCTATGAGGTTAAGCCGTAGAGCCTCCTCCATCCTCCATTCTCTCTCCTCCTCCATCTCAACCTCCATCACATCCATTTCTTCTTTATATCATGTTGCAAAGGTAAGCTTAGGGTGATACACTTAGATATGCGATGTATTCCTTAGACGTACTGGTAACACATCTGTCTCCTACCTCAAGTACGATTTCAATGCTATCTGGCGTTGATTATAAATATCGGTCGGCAGTAATTACTTATCAGGTACCTAGCTTGTTTGCTACTTCTATAACAAAACTGCTGTATAATTTTTCTTTTTTATAATACATAGTAATACAATTTTGTCTATATCTGTAACTCGATGTGTTACTTTATCGTTACCGATGCGTAATACCTAGAGGTCAGTTTCGTAAATGTTACAGAATACAGAATGCATCATGTCTAATAAAATTGAAACGTTAATTGCTTCAAATTTCAAAATCAAGATGATTATTTACATCCTCCTTAATACGTGAGCCAATTCAACGTGAAACGTAATTTATTACGACAAGGTGAGGTTCAATATTATCCTGTTTAACTAGACTGCACTAGTTTAGTTAAATAAATCGCGTAGTGATATTTGGCTGGTTTTATGTAATTTACTGGATGTAATAAATATGACTATTGACTATGTCGATTCTATGTCGTTTGCCTTAGGCCCTATGGTGTAGACCATAAAACGTATGTTTTGAAATCTACACCTGAATTGACTAGTAGATTTTGAAAAAAAAAAGTTTCAATAAACAGACAAAAAATTAAGTATGTCCTATGTATTTCTACGTAAAATAAAATAAAGACGCAAAAGACGACATTGTACAATCATCAACGACATTGTAGGTACAAACATTATGCGACGACTTTACAATATTAAAAACAAAGAATTGGGTCTGGATGATGAAACTGGAGTTCTAGTCATAAAGACGCGGACGTGAGAACAACTCGTCATTGTGGTCGGACGATAACAACAAAGCTAATGAGATGCCGACTTCCACGTTCATATGAACTGCATAATTACGTTTTAGGGTTCCGTATTCATGCCCAAAGGATGCTGACGGAACTCTATAATCATAGAGTTAAGGCTTAGTTATAGAGTAAGGCTTAGTAAAGCCTTCACTGTACGCGGTATTCAGTGCTACAGCAGTTCGCGGTATTCAAAACCTTTTACGGTTTAGAAGATAAGTAGCTACTAGCTACATCTCTTACAAGATAAGATAGACCCATCACTTAAACTGTAATAATAAGCGTAATATGTTCTTTAAATAGAAAAATAAAAGAAACTGGCTTTTCGGCCATTATTCGTGTTATCTATAGAAACAGTTTCGGTAAAAATATCAAATTTTACTATGGCTGCCTTAACAACCTATCATTTAAACTAAGTATCCAAATTACAGTTAATAGTGCTTTCCATGCAAAAAAAATATCCTTGCAGGTTTTTTCACTTTTTATCCACGTCGATCAATAATGGCAATATCCACATATCAAAATTCTAACCATGGTTCAGAACCCTTCATGTGCGAGTCCGATTCGCGCTTGATCGATTTTTTTTCGTAAAACAGTAGCTCATTCTCATTTCTATCAAGTGAACGTTTCGAGGACAGTAACACGAATCGAGGAATCGATAACGTAATGTACGCAGCACCGACGTGTCTTGGCATAATAGGCTTAAATCATTTATAACGCCTACTGCTTGTTATTTTGAGACACACAATGAAATTATAATCGTCATACGCAAGATTACGTTGCATTATTGAAATATTTACCGCACTAAACGTTAATGAAGCAGTCTTAAAGGCTAACGTTTTACTTTAAATACCCACTTTCTGATCCTCTAATATCAGCAGCATAGAGCATGTCACAAATTCCTTTATTTATGGTAAACATTAAGTAAAAAAAAACATTACGTTTTTAGCTTATGTATTACAGATGTTATGGACAAAAATAAAAGACAATAAAATAGTAAAATAGTTACTATTTAGACAGCAGAGCATTAAACTCTATGAGCGCACCGCTAGAGAAGCACAGAATTGTGTAAAATGCGATATGTAATAGATAGTAGAACAAACGTAGTATACCCAACACAACGTACACAAACGCTTGCACAAACAGTACAGCGTAAATAATGAAATTCTGAAATATCTATTTCAAAAGGAAGATGATATCGGTCTCAGTGCGCACTCGTTAGTCGGAGATAAATTGCAAAACAATGAAAGTGGGAACTTGCCCATTCTGCAGAAAGGACGGACGTAACAAAGGATATCGAGTGACGGTGGACACAGTACAGTGTGTCAAAGCGATCGGATATCGCAATCACGGAGCGTGAAAGCACCTGGACGTACTCGCTTTTATTTAACCGCATTAGCACGTGTGTTAAATGACAACTAGCTATAGTGAAAACACGTATACACACACCATATTTAAACAAATAGGCCACGTCTACTACACTTTCGATCGTAAAGTGCGTTAGCTTATTAGGGAATGAATGTTTAATGAGATAACGCATGAATTAACCGAGAAAGACAACGTTAACCAAATCCGACCGGAAAATAAATACCTATACTAAAAGCACCAGTAAATCCATCGTAACTATCAAAACGATAACTTCAAAAATCACATAATTTAAAATTGATTAACATTTTCTTTCTTCTACATCAAGAGATAAGCAGTACCGCCTTCATAGATGGCCAGCTTTTGAAGAATAGCCGGCGCTGGTTTACGATATCTTGCGTCGCACATCGCGAGTACGGATGCGTGTCGAACTACTGACTAAGCCACACAGAAGCCGGGCATCGTGTCAGGGCCATCTAACAGGATTACCTGTTCTACTGCGCAGGTAAACTACCACATATGGGCCACGACGCCACTTACCGGCTTATAATATCGTCAGGATTAACAGGCTTGAGCATTACCCCGGTCCGACCTTTAAAGCAGCTTGGAATCGAATTACGAAATCACGGCTGTACTTCCGAAACATTTTTAAATTATGTTACTGCCACAAATCTTTTCTTGTTTTTTGTCACAATCATTTTACTTGTACCTAAGTTCTTTAAGCTTGATATTTAATAAATAAAAAACCGTATAAATAGGTACTAAGTACATACATAATTACACAATTATTTTAAGATTTTTATCTCTGAAAATAAGGATGCCAATTCAATATTTTATGAGTCTTGATCTACTCTGCAGGAATAAAGCGTAAATGCAAAATCGACTTACATTTAGATTTGTATTCATACAAGGCTACATCGATTTGAATATGAGCCAACTTTAACTTTTTGTGTAACTTGGAGCATGATGCAAAAAAAGAGTTTGCTATGTCACATCATACGTCATCATTATTCGTATGCGTTCCACGAGACAAAGGCAAGCTGCCGATATGAGATTTTTTCGCAGCATAATCGTGTTCAACTGTGTTTGGAGCTGTCACTAAATCTGATGCAAAGCCTTAAGTACTAACGCTACCGAGTCACGTCAGAAAGCGGAAGTATGTTTGACAACAAACTTTCTTTGGTTGAAAAACATTGGGTACCGAAACACGATATTATTGACAAATATTTGTGCAGACATTGCCTATATAATTGTTGATTTGCGTGTGACAATATTCCAATTCATTCATAATTTTGTCAAATTATTTGAATAGGTATTTAATGTATAATATGCATTTGATCATTCAGAATTGTGTCGTTAGTTTTGAAAATAATTCCTTAAACCAGGGTGTTTACTGTGAAGACATGTCTGATCTAGGCAAACAATGCGTCAGTTCCTATTCATAACATTTTGATTACAAATGAAACGATGATTCGCAAGCAATATTGATTACTAATAAGTGGGTGTTCGAATGCTCGTGAATGTTTATGGTAAGCACGAAAGTGCGTACACAATTAACAATGCTAAGAATGCTATCGTGATATTTAAATAAACATTTTGACGCAAGGCAGAATGAATGTGCTTCGGATGAGGAGCAGTTGCAGCACAGGTGGTCCCGATTTTCATATAAATCAGGGACAAAAGTACTCCCTTGGGAGAGGCCAGGCCCAGTAGTGAAATGAACAAGGTTGAGGTGATGATTATGATGATGATAGAGCTATGAATCGAGTAATGACATTTTCATTGTCATCATTGGGCGTACAATAGGTATAAATGTCTGAATATTTCTGACGACCACAACTTATCGAATATACAGTAGGGTAACGCGGTGAAATATGATTAATACTTCCGCAATGGGATAGCTATAATGGATGAGTTACAAATGTGTTTGCACTATTAGTGTCGTTACGATGAAATTAAATACCGTTGTTTACATAAGCAGGGAAATAAAAGTAGGTAAAGTAATTTAAATATAGGAAAAAACCATCATAATAGATATAGGTATAGAATAATAAATAAATAAGCATATTAGGTCTATCTTAAATAGACCATAGCGCAATTTACACTTGCAAATAGAGTAACCGACACTATAAAACAACATGAAACGGTGGCACCACATCAAAGGCTAACGTCAGTCAGCACGTCGTATTCATTTTACAATAGTAGTTAGGCCCATAGAAGCGTACTACTGTGTGGTTATTCGAAAACAATAAACGTCTGCCTATTAAGCTGTCTAGCTAAATAACCGAAATAAGAGTTCCTTCTAGAATCGTATCATGGACAGGCTCATTGTCATGTTTAGTTTTAAAAAAACTTTATTTCAAAACTACCAAATCTATAGTTATGTTATGAATGAAAAACATTTTTTTTTTATCAAGTTACAGCTCACGGTTAAGAGTAGAATAGATATATACATACAAGAAGCAATATTTGCACGTCCGTTATGCAATTGTCGTCATAATTAGTCACCTCATAAAAACTATTATGACTGTGCTGCAATAGTTCTTCCTTCAATGCGTCTTTAACACGTTATTTTTTGTAGAAATACATATTTATGTGTTTATTTATGTACCGTAAACTTATATTAAAAATACGATATCATTATACGACTATACACGGTAATTTCCACTACAGAATAACATACATCGCTCTATTGACATCATAATAATAGTTTGCAGTAATGAGACCTTGATCATTAATACCTTTAAAGGTTTTTTCATTGAGAAACCCGTATCATACATCCATTTTAATCAGTGAAACATTAACAATTTTGTATTCATATATATTCGTATTGGTATGGTCTACAAAATTAGTTTACATGTATTGGTATTCATGAACTCACATGTAGATAAGTATTTTTAAGAGGTCGTCAAAAAAATCTTTCTTTTTAGACATAAGCAACTTGCATGAAATATTGCAAATGTAGAGCAAACGTCATGGAATACCTACACCATATAGTATTGGAAGTTGGCCAAAGTAAAAAGCATCCCCTTCGCATCAAGTTGTACAATACCCTTACAATCAGAAGTACTATATAGGCTGAAATACCTATAAATTGTAGTGCTCATAGCGGATAAAAGAAAGCCGTATTTGCAGATAGATTGTATACTAAAGACTTCAAAACAGCTCTTAATCTCTCAAGTAGAGATCAATAGTATGCAAGTGGCAAAAATCATACTACGAAATTGTGTCACCAGTAATTCATGTAATAAGTTATCGAAAGATGATTCAACGTGAAACAATAACAAATTAATTATTGTGAGAACGTAATGGAAGCTACTAGATTCATAATTAAGTCTCGAGTAACGCAAGATGCACAAAAAGTAAATAACCTTGACGTGTTGTTATGATAAGTATTAGTTTGACTCGAATTCTCTTGCGACTGGAATTTACATATATTATGGCGGACGGATATTAGGAAATCGTATTTGAGAACCAGTTTCTTATCGAAGTCATTTATACAGAAATGTTAATGATTTTACGTTACAAATGTAGTAAAGGGATATTCAGTACAGCTGATGTTAAGCGGTCACAACACGATCAAAATTTTACTAAGGTTTCTTAGCGATTTCAATGTCTCCGTAAGATTCAGATACCTACCTAACTACCAAGCATTGTTTTGTTATTGACATATTGATATTGGCTGCAGACGTAGTAGCCTTGTGTTTTAATTTAATTATCTTTGATTGATGATAACTAATACGATTTCTACATGAAGCAAGTAGAGCAATACCACGAAATAGACTCCTTTTGTAATAATTAATCTATTTTTGAGATAGACCTACCCATCCATATTTTTTGAAATTATGTCCATTTCAATTCTCTGCGGCACAAGTTAATAAAAACGTGGATCGTCGCAGGTACCTTTAATCCCGTGGGATTATCCACGCTTGTCTACCTGCGCGTTCCATTTACAGTGAAACTTCGACCTTTCCAAATGTACCAGGATATCATACGACTATGGTTATAAGGTAAAATATTTCGACTTAAATAATGTTACTTCTAGTGGTAGAAACTAGCGTGTTAAACAGGTGGTATTCAAACCAATTAAGCATGTAGGTACCTATTTCGCTGTTACACTTTTAACGATATTTATTACCAAATTCAATTATGTCAGCTTCCTGTAAAATATTTGGAATGTTATGTACCTACATCTATACGTTTAAGTTAAGTACACCTACATTGCGACAAAATTTGTGACAGTTATTATCCCCATTTTATTATAATGGCTACTACTGTTAATTTGGCCTTGGTGTTTGAACTGTTAATCATTTTACATAGAAAACTAATTTCTTTAAGAAAAAAGAAATTTATCCTATCACGTTGGCTTGACTTTAGTCATATGGGGATTCCCGAGTACAAAATGTATTAATGTTACACATCATAATATGTATAAGAGACGGAGTTTTGGCATACAATAACAAATCGTGACAGAGGTACGAGCACCGTACTAAACCACTATCTACGAATACTTACATAAACCCCCAGAACAAGAAATGAAATCTAAATTCATATTTCAGATATCTTTCTTGCTGGGAATCAAACCCGGAACTTCTGCTAGTCAGACCGGTAAGTTACCGCACGGCCATGCGGATCGTCGAAATCATTATTATGAAAATCAATATTACAAAATCCGAAAACAAACTAAACCAATGAATTGAAAGAGATATTATTTACGTCAATAAGTGAAATGCCTGTACATGCAGTTTAATATTATTGACTTACTTAATATATTTACTTTACCCTTATAATCATATCAAATTTATTCAAACGTATTTTGCTATTTAAATTAAGGCATAAAACAATTAGTAGAGAAGTCCAATAAAATATTAATATGTAATGTATAAATTTTATTATAATGTAGTTAAATACTTGTAAGTCATAACCAACAGAAAATACGATAAAAATATTATGTACAAAATGTCAACAAAGATTAATTTTCATCATTAAATGACCTAGTGATAGATAAAGCTGGAGATAAATAAACAACAATTACTTACCGATGAATTATAAAAATATCGTTGCACGAAATAATACGCGATAGAATGTATAATCACAAAATTGTTTTCAAACCCACGTGAAAACGAATGTATAAAAATATTTCTTCACATCGGCTCGCGCAAAAACAGCACATACAGTCGCGCCTACCGCCACCGCGATATTCCGCGCTTACCGCGCTACTCCGTTTTACTTGATTGATAAACAAAACTTCCGTTTTTGGAAGCGCGCGCAATCGCGTGTTGCCAGTATGTGAAATATTTCAAAATGTGGACAGCTGCCCTACTGTCAAAAATATTGTTAACTTTATGCGTTTAATGCTCAATGCGTTACTATAATAGGTCTCAAGTTTTAATGCGCTGTATTGAGTGGAATAAAACTTTATTCAACTGAGATTAAGTCTAAATAATTACTATAAATTAATAAATGTTTTCCGCGTAGCTTAGTTTATAATATAAAGAAGCAATGATTAAAATCATTGGTTAAAATTGGGTTTATAATTTGCTTTTGATTAAGATAACAGAATATCTCACACAGGTTATGGCCGTTTTGAAAATATTTGAAGCTTTTTTGATCCTTTTCTCTCTGATCTTTAATCAAATACTGCGAATCTGTGTCTAATAGACCAAAAATTAAGTCTATGGATTAAAAAAAGTGACATTTGACAATTACACTTT
>DWPV01002294.1:0-17610 GCA_018251915.1 Urbanus proteus proteus
GTTAATTTTCACTTCGCTGACGTGAGACTCGGAGAAAAATCTGATTTTAGCAAGGAAACATTAGCTTGATAATTGACCAAAGTTTCCACTTACTGATTATGTAAGTAAAATTAAAGTGGCTGTTTGCATTTTCTTAATATACAAATATTTTTATAAGCAAATATAAAATTATGGACCATGAGGAAAATGATGTTGCCAATGCTGTAGAAGCGTTCGCGTTAATTGGATACCCTCCCCTTTTACCATAAAGTTATGAGCGTATGCACTTTAGAGTAATAACGGGAAGGCTGTAATTATGTATAAAAATATTGGCGTAGACGAAGGATAACGCTTTAGCTCAATCCAACCACTGCTGTGCTGCATGCCTGCGAGCCATTCATCAACATGATTGTAAGGCTGGCCGCAACTTGTTCGACGAGCACCTGAATGGATGCCGCCTTGTAAAAACTAGAGGTATAGGACTTAGTACCCAATAATTTTCCAGGATAAATAACCAACCCTGGACTTTACAACTCAAACCAACGGCACTTGTTTACGAAGTCCACAACTTAACCAACACCAATTTAAAACTAGTTATATTATTAAACTACTACCTAGCACCAGTTACGTGCATTCTCGCCAACCTCATAGATTATCCCTTTTTGTAACATTTTGCTCCGGCGCGCATACTTTTTATACAAATTGACTCCCCACGGCGTGGGATCGAGTCCAGCTTCTGAATGCATATTGAAGCTTAAAAAAACTTAACAGTATCATGTGTTAAATTTCACAGGCCTGTTCCTTTACTTTTCAACAGACAATAGAGTATTTATAGGTACTGTTTATCATAGGTATGTACGTACCTATTTATTAATACTAATCAATAAATAAATGAGTGGGTGTTTGTTTGTCTATTTGTCCTTTAAACATTACTAAGTAATTGATCTGATCTACAAAAAACGTTAGAAAGTTATTGAGTAGGTACATGCAAATGTTTTTGGTATAGTGCATTTGCCCTACGATAGGTGGCGCACATGTATACACAAATACACATATTATAATCTAATTCAAACAAATAACATACATAAATCATTATTTTACGAGTGTTTTCCGTTGGTTAGGTACAGCTTGAACCCGATACTAGCATTTGAATCCTACAGGTGGCGCTGATTCAGACATTTTTCTGTGACAGGACAAGGTATACCCAAACCGGTGGTATCGGTTCTTTAATAGCAAAACCCTATTCCTCTCTTCCAGAAGAAGTCATAGGAGGTCACTAAACAAAATCCGGAACATGGACAGCGGCGTCTTCCTGTGTATCCTCAACACTTGCCGTTGTCAACAACACTACCTACTATTGACAAAAGCACCCAAAAGGAAAGGACCCCAAGAGGCTAGCGGATGGATGAAGAAAAAAGTATATTACAGAAAAACAATTACTTAACTGTTTTCAAAAATAGGAACGTCCTCGTTACATAGTGACAAGTGCGACAGCTGAACACATTAGTTGCATGTCATGAAAAATGCGTGTATTTCCCTAAATTCGTCATATTACCCTCTACCTTCTTGTTATTGCTATGCTTTTATACGTAAGTGTTACTTATAACTATAAGGAAATGACTTGATTATTTAACTTATTTACCTTAATTTATTTTCTTGGCAAAGTGAAGCAAAACCAAGCCGTTCATTAAAAAGTTTAGTTTGTGTCCTTTAAATGTTAAATATTAATCGAATAACTGTTCGTAAGTAGGTAGTTTAATAGTTATTTGTATAACACTGTACAATATATCTTATAGATAAATATTACTTTCATATTTACATATAACGTTTAACGAAATAAGATAAGGTTAATGTTACACTGATTTCAAATTATAGTAACGTAAATTAGAAATATTACCTTTTTTATCAACACAGGTATCTCATGTTCCAACGACATTTTCAAATTTGGTGAACTCGTAAAGCTGCCACTGTTTTTATCACACAGATGAT
The DNA here is from genome assembly GCA_018251915.1 of Urbanus proteus proteus. Taxonomy (NCBI): domain Eukaryota; kingdom Metazoa; phylum Arthropoda; class Insecta; order Lepidoptera; family Hesperiidae; genus Urbanus; species Urbanus proteus. The sequence goes on from DWPV01002294.1 coordinate 1,969, forward strand.
CCATCTACCACAACCACTATTCAGTTTTGTTCCACTGTTCGATATAATAATCGACGTTTATTTATTTATTGATACATAATTTATAATTAATGAAGCACTAGAGATAACTGTCACACGGGACCGGCGTGTTGTTCACGTATCGTCTCGTTAAACATGAAATAGTATTTAGTTCGTTTCCATTGAAGATTTGATCCGCGTATTTATGGCAAACGGCTGCGGGTAGATTGAAGTCGGTGCGTCGACGCGACCGCCCGTCGCCTGCACGCGAAGCGAATGAGCGTTCCAATCCTCGCCCGCTCGTGCTTGGCCGACCTCACCTCTCAACACCAATTCGAGACATCTAATCATCAATGCCTACCGTTTGCTTTTGTTTATACTAATTATGTTGACAGATAATCCGTCGATTTTACCGATAGGGCGCATACACATACAGCGACATCGGAGTATAAATAAACGGCACGGCACCACTGCGTGATGCGCACGCGCCTGTCGAGTGATAGCATGGCGCCCGCGATGCTGCCGCCGTCAACATTTCGTGGCCAAAAATCAAATCACACTCCACACACGTCTTTATATAAGAATTTATAATGGTGTAACGGAACCTTCTGGCTACCGTTCTGTCCACAAAATACTACGAGAGCAAAATATTAAAGCAAATTTGTTACAGAAATTTTCTATAGGTATGCCCGATATGGATTCACGAATTTATAGTGGGTGCAAGATTTTCATAATATGTAACTTATACACACATACCATACTGCACATATACCGTACTGCACGTACCATACATTTGTAGGTATGTGCTACAAAGACACTTTTATATAAACTTAATTTCCATCAGTACTGATATAATTGTACCTATCCACATGTCAAACACAACAATTGCTTCACATATTTTCCATTCCACCTCACAACCCTGTCAAAGTTTCTATCTGCCCGACGATGCCAGAGGATTCTTCTGTCTGTCCACAGAGATCTTCGTTAGATTTTCGCAAAGATTTTTCTTGATAATGCTTATATCTTTATTAATATTAGATTTCTAATAAATTTAAAAAATAAATTCATCAACACATCGAGGCAATGCTGCCTATGTCTTGGTTACACTTATACGTTACAATTAGATTAATTAACGAATAATTAAGAAAAGAATATTTATACAACAAACATAGGTACAATACTGACATAATAATTTAAAATGATCTAATGTGTTACTTATCGAGTAATTTATACATAATTATGCTAATAAATTAATAGTTCCACTAGTAATTTGTTTTCACTATTGCAATAGACGTCAATTAGTTGGCAATTAAGTTATTTTATCCTCGAATGCATTATAATAAATAAAAGATTAAAAATATTTTGTAATCTGAACTATTCTTAGTTCAGATTGTTTTTCTCTCTTATTGGACAACTGATTTTTTTAATGATTATAGTCCAATTTTGACAACAATACCACGAAAAGAAATAAACAAAAATAAAACAACCAAACAAATAGCTTATGCAACGCTTTTGAAACATTTAAATTGAACAGGTTAAAAGTATAAAATTTTGAACTCTTCAAACGCTCAAAATACGAACTAGATTTATCAAATTCTACTCCTACATTGTCTGCAGTACCACGATTAATAGTAGCGGCTGTAGCATTAATAGAATCTCTTAATGAGTAAAATAATAACGAAGTATATTGCCCTAAAATATCAACCTTGATATAAAAGCGAAACCTGTTAATAATGCGCCTTGTAAGCAATGCAATAGATACTATTATAGATCGTGTCGCTCGATTTTATAAGTTGAACGAAAATGATAAATAGATGCAGTTGGGTGCATCCCAACACTGCAGCCGAAGCCGGATATCGATCAATAAACATATTCATAGAATTCCAAGACCCTAAATCAATGGTTCCCAACCAGTAGTACGGACGCCACAGGTGGTCCACCAGAACCATTATAAATGGTCCGCGAAAAGTTCACAATGTGCGTCTATTGAATTCAATTGCGAGTGCAGTATGCAACAGTATTGTATATGAGAACTTGTTGTCGTTTCTATAATCAGGAATATCAAAAAAGTTTTTAATTTTAATAGGTTGGGAAACACTGCCGAAAGCTGAGGGTACGCTACGGGCCATTGACAACAATAGACCAGGAATTCTGACCAATGGCATACAGTTTTAAAGATCATAAATTATAAATCTTAACGCCATTTGGCTCATAAAATCAGATAAAAATTCCACTTATAATTGACATAATCTGTAATAGTTGTTTTTGAAAACAGGTTTCTGTTTTTTTTTAATATAAACAACGCACTTAACCTTCGAGGACCTTTATAAAGAACAAGAGCTACATTATATGTTCAATTGTCCATGCCCTAATTCGGTACACCACCTACCGTCACGCAATCGGTCTCATCATTTAATTTATGAAATTGTGTGGTCAAAGATATCTACGTACTATTAGGTACTGCTACGTAGTTTATACATGTACCTACATCCGTAAAATATTAAATATTTTCAGTTAAAATATACTACAAAAATATTAATACCAGACACGACCTTATCGCTAAGCTAAGGTGTAGTAGAGCTGAGAGCTTTATTTTAGGTATTTAAAAAGCACCTCTACATATTTGTTAGTCCGTTAAATTAGGTAAAGTAATTACCTACAAGTCACCAATAACAATATTTAAATAAATTGTTTTTTTTTTACATTTTATTTTTTGAGTAAGGCACAAAAAGGATTTGTTTATAGAGGTCTAAGGTACGCTCAACTCCTTTTTTAGACAACTCATTGCCTCTTATAAAGGACTTAAGATTACAAGGCGTTGGAATTCACCGCAGCCTTAAACATGATAGAACGTCAGGTATAAACCAAATAGGCTATTCCTCGGGGCATGCAATCTGCAAACTAATACAACTATTCCATATTGAGTTCAATGAATTTAGTTGTCGTGAGCCCGACAAAGGGCTACGCTTGCGGTAACTCTGGGCCGAATGTACCGGAGTTATGTGGCCGAACCAGAAATAAACTTTGCCAGACATGCACAGATAGCTCCCTGGCGTAATAATACTGATACTGGACAAGACACGAACGTAAGCATTCAATGTTTTGCAATCGTTTTTCAATACGCTATGACGTCTTTCGACATAAATATCGGATTCATGCGTGATGTAAGAAAAGATTACTCATAAGCTTAATTCAAGCTAAAATTATAATAAAATCGTTTTGATATTATCATAGTATTTACTTAAATCTTATTATAGACTTCTCAATAGTTTTTTTTAATAATCTTTAAATTAAAAAAATACAGGTAAACATGTGAATTTAGATTCACATGTGGTTTACCCCGAGGCTTAGCAATGAATTGTCTCGTAAAACTCCCAAAAAGCATTGATTAAATAAGTCTACTTATGTAAAACATATATTTTCTGATATTCCATCACTTAAACCAGCCTACAAATAACGCAGACTTAAGAATATGGCGTGAGTGATCAGTTATCAATCCGATTCATTTAATGTTAAGTTCTCTGCCACTGCAATCGTGGCGAGTTTGCGATTTAAGCGATTGCGTTTGAATTTAAGGCTCAAAAATCATAAAATAGATTATAATTTCCTCTTTGTACAGCTTAAACTACTTATGTACTTTTATAAACAACATCGACCGTGGTCGGGTATAAAATGAAAGACCGTTTTTGACTGAATTACATTCGCGCATCTGTGCTTCACAGGGCATGCATTGAATTTAACCAATAGTCATTAACGTTGCCGAAGATGATTGCAATACATTTTACAAAGGCTAACTATTAAAAAGTCCACTTACAACACCAATTAATTCGCGTTTAATATTTTGCTCAATACTCAAAGGACTGCAGCCATTATAATATTAAGCAAATAACAATTCATGGAAAAGCGTTAAATATGGTATCGGCAAGTTGTTCAGCACCTTAAACAAGCAACAGCCAGAATTTCTCAGAACTGCGGCGCAAATTGTGGCTAAATAGCAATGTCGGAGCTGTTAGGTAAGACCGCAGTAAATATTGCAACGGGAAACGGTCGCGTGCGTACACGCAGATCTGCACCTAGCTAAAAGACTTGTTTGTATAGAATGTCGCTAAAATATTTAAGAGCATTGACTTCGATTTAATATGTTCAAGTTATATATTCCGTGTGATGTCAAGCTTAAATAACTGGACTTCATTCGGACTTCCGCGGGATATAGAGAAACGTACTAATTTATGCAGGTAATTTAATATGCTAACATTCATTTTAAGTAACTTAGTGTTCAACTCCCAATGGTCGTTTGAAATTTAGATATTCTTGTTAAATAATTTATTCGTTAATAACTACCAAATCAGTTGACAAATAAAAAAAGCGTATTTAACGGATTTGTCTTGGCCTGTTTATATTAAATTTTATTTGAACAAGATATCCGGTACGCCAATATTGAAAATGGCATCGAAAATGTAATAAATATCAAGAAAGCATTAAAAGCTTCCAAACTGTTTACGTTAATTGGTCGGCGAAGTAAACACATTCGTGTACGTAATAACAAACAAACTGACGCACGCTTCTTCTAAACCTATATAGATTAATGCTGGATTTACATAAAGAAGATCGAAGAAAAATATAACTTCATTGCTAACTTGCTGTAACCTATAGAAATAAATAACATATAAGTGTCTGTTTGTGATTTTAAAATAACATTTTTTATACTCATTTATGAAAATATACACGATACCTATAACGAAATAACAATAAAAAAATTACTGTCTGTCTGTTTGGCTGAGGTAATCTTCTAAACGGCAAACTGATTTTTATGGGACTTTCACTGGGAGGTAACTGAAGGTCTAAGACGTAACATAGGCTACTTTAATTTTTGAAAAAAAGCATTAGTATCACTTATGTTTAAATATGTACGCGTTTTTACTTTTTTAACGCGGGTGAAACCGCGAGGATCAGCTAGTTAGAGAATATAACTTATGTATGAATTAAAATGGTTTTAAAAATGTTTTTGCGATATTTCCATTTGCTAAATATTGAGGTTATAGGTACAAATGGCCGCGCTTGATTCTCTACTAAACGCTCTTCTGCTTGATATTAATACTGACACACATACATACTCATTAGAAAAGAAAGAGATAGATTGAAAGAAATTAGCATGGACATAACTCTTTTTCTATAGGTACGAGAAAATTGTTACCATTGTCCTACAGTAACACCTTTTGTCAGATTAAAAACTTCGTACCAAAAACATCTACTAAAGTGCATATTAAATGCATGTTATAAAATAATTATCACGTGTTTACGCAGTCTGTGTTAACAAAATATTATTGTTTTCATTTAATTACTTAACTACTAAAACGATAAAACAAGTTTAACGACAAGTTAAACCATTATCCATCACTACATAACAATCGCAACTTGCAATAAATAAAGACTGAAGATATCAAAAGTTTTTAAAACGGCGTACATTTATCCCGAACGGAGTTAGTTTATTTTTATTGAAATGCTAGTTTGCTTCTAAAAGCTACAAAGTTCGGGGAAATGTAAATAAGATCGTAATGGTACCGTAATCGAAGCGTTCCAACATTTTTGCTTGTAGAATGTGTCATGTTTGAAATATTATTTCCTTAGCCACGATTACATCAAAGTCGGCATTTAAGACAGATCTTCATAAAAACGACAATTTCCTAAAAAAAATTTTAAATGTGTGTAAGCGTAGAATGTCTACTTAGGTCGACTCTACGTTGCAGCATTGAAGTAGTAGAATTCCAGTGCAATATTATTATCATGTTATATTGTCATAGATATTCCACTGGAAATAGCGTTAAGTTCAATCAGATTAAACAAAAAAATATATAACCAAAATCGGTTCAAGAGCAATTGAGTTATCAACCCGCGAATTTACAGGATTTAAAGAAAATTTAAATCAACACTCTCCCTGCTTTATCTATTTAGGTTAAAATACATATATCTATTGTATTATTACGATTTAGAATATTTAGATGAAATGGCAGTGGTTTGAAAATGACAATTCCGAGCTCTTGTTAGAGTCGTCAAGCTGGTATTCAACTTGCTCCCAACTGCTGTAATCTGGTTCGATAACTCACATCGGCATACAAAGTCGAAGTGAATCGTGTCCGGTGCGGCAAGACTTAATGTGGCATGCATGCGCGAACTAAACTTATAGACTGCTACTAAATGTAAACCACAATTTTTGGTAAAAAAAATCATCACCTTAAGTAATCGAAGTATTAGCCACGCCTACAAATAATATTTGAGTTAGTTGGAAGTTGATATTAGCCAAACAATCTATCAATTGATTGTTGAGTCCAATCAGAGGAAGGACACAAACATCTTTATAATAAGTTTTTTATATAAATTAATAAAATTAGCAACTTAACTTGCCCCCATTTACATCAACATTCAATTCTAGATAACATAAGAGTAGGTAAAGGCTTACACCAATAGTTTTCCGCTCCAACCGACAAAGTTGAAGTATTTGTTTGGAGTCTAATTGATTAGTTCGTCCATGATGACTTTATGCCTGCTTGAGGGCAGGAACTAGCCCGAGTAACTTATAGACCACGACCCCATAATGTATGTGCCCGCAGCTTGCTCCGATAAACGATGTCGTCCGCGATTTATACGCTCTTGAACCTTCTCACGACGTCTGAAAAACGGTATGCCACCTTCGATAGCAAGGAAATTGATCTTAAATCGTTCCGTCCCATACTTGCTCCATGCCTTATATAGCTGCATCTATTTAAACACCGCCTATTACTCATGAATTATTCTACCCCTTTATGGAATTGTCGCCTCGGGCACTTTGATTTAATTCACTAAACTTCCACTCGGGTGCTTTCTCCTTAGAATACTTCAGTTTGTGTTAGAGAAAATGAACCAAGTAACAAACATTCGCGAAATCGCTGTTAAAAAGTCGATATAGCTGTGTTAACCATCACAACAAAGACAAAGTACTCTGAAAATGGTATATGATCTATCTTCACTGATGACTGAAGAGTTTTCTTTGTGAGAGGCGTCTTAGCGGACCACTAAACGGTTACTATTATTTTTTTGATATTTTTGAGAGCTATATGAAGCGAAACACTGCGTTTTGCATATGTTTCCGGTCATAGTTACTTATAGAAAACAGTCCCTAAATGGCGCGTTTTCGATACTGAACCAAACGCACCCACTTTCCCAAACGTGGTACAATATCGGTGTGATCGCTAATTTTATCGCGAAAGTATATACCTATTTGTTATTTTAAAATATAGTTTTCCTCGAATTTGTTACTCTCGAAACCATTAATCTAAATTGGGTTTCATTCGATTTAAAATAGTTACATAGATTACTTTTGCCTTTAAATATAAAAGTTTTTTTTGTCTTCGCACCTTAACAGTGGCAACAACTCACCAAATTAACCAAAGACCGCATAAAATGCCGTTACACTATCCTAACTTATTCATATTTCAGAGGAAATGTAAAGAAAATGACGTCTTCAGACTCTAACTCCTTGCGTAAAAGGTTTTGCATCTGTTGTATAATTGGGCGCAGGTTCATCGACCTCGTAACGGTGTTCAGGGCGGGCGGAGCGCGCATCGTGAGTGACCTTCAGTGACACTGGCGTAAATAGAATGGAACCCCCACATATTAATTCTGATTTGATGCCACTTTTAAACTCGGAATAGGACTAATTTAGAATGAGAAAATCCGACCGTGGCGCTTTCCACGGTAATGTTATTCGACGTTAGATTTACAGAATGATATCTGTTAGTGAACTGTGACTAAAAATTATTTAATATCATAAGAAGTTTTACCATTCTTGGTGTCAATTTTGCGCCAGATCTATCATAATTTTATTAGAAATTCATTTTTTGAGAACTTCAACTCAAAATGCATATATTTTTGTTATACCTACATACTGCTTTAACGCGTTACAGGTAAATGATAACAATAATTTTCTATCTTATCAATTTGTTAGTCTTATAAACTGAATCATGATTTAGATATATAGAATTTCATTGAAAAATGAGTTCACCATTTGCTCACTTTGTATAAAAATCATTGTTTCCCAAAATATGCATTGTTCAAAAAATCTATATAAATAATGAAATTGAAGTGTCTGTTTGTGATTTCAAAATAACAACTTTTTACTCAATGCATATGTATACACCTTACCTATAAAACTGCATTTTTTTGTCTGTCTGTTTGGCTGAGGTAATCTTCTATCGGCTGGACCGATGTTGACAGGACTTTCACTGAAAGACAGCTGAAGGTCTACGGCGTAACTAAGGCTACTTTAATCTTTGAAAAGTGCATTAATATGCATGGGCGTGCCGATGCGGGACGACCGGATGTCACTTATGTTGAAATATGTACCTACTTACTTATTAAACGCGGGTCAAACCGCGGGGATCAACTAGTCCTTTATATATTTCAATAGTACATTACTTACTGTCAGAAAGGTAAATTCCACTATCCAACTCTTTGCGATGAAAACATCGCATGAAACATCTAACGTCATACAGCCGACAGTTAACCTACCTAGATACATTTACTATTAAGGTGCTAGAGTGTAGTAAAATGCGCGTCTAGGATCCACCGGGTAGCAGGAGTGACGTGACGCGTACCGTGACGGGCACGCAGCGTGACCGCGTCGTCACGTCACACTTACTTGCATCCGCACTGAGAGTAGGTTTGATGAAATTAGAAGTGCAACAGTTTCTGTATAGTACCTATTCGTGATATCGTCAACGCAAAGAGGAGTTTCATCACTTTTTACATTGAAGTACTGAATAAAGCTATTATTAATTATTTTATTATATTTTATTTATCTTAGAACAACCTACCTATGTATTAAAACCTATCTATGTATATGTAAATGTAAAATGTCCGAAATTTGTATCGAGTTATAAGAAAGAATGAATCCGTATTTTCAAATATTGCATTATTTTTATTGCTCGTCAATAATAATACAATCAATCTATACAATTTAATGCTAATAATAAATAAAACAGATATTATTTAATAGGTAAAAATTAAAGTATTGATTTATTTATTAATAACGGTCGTAAGACGATAACTAACCTTCTTCTAACCGAAAATATGTAGATACCTATATAACAACAGCACAGTAAAGGTTCAATGATTATTTCGTTGAAAAGGTACAGTGAGTGTGACTTACGTGGTTTGGCCAAGGATCGACCTTCTCATTACGGTAACATTCCACAACATTCATTACTGCATTACTAAGATGATACTCATCGATAACAGATACGATCTACATAGACACTGGAAGACGTTTTTTATGCGCTAAGCGTCATTTAATTCTAGTTTAACTAGAAATTATCTAGATAGCGAGGTTTCGTTCATAATTAGAAAGGCTAACAAAATACTAAACGACTTCATATTCAACTCAGACATATTAATGCAGATCCATACAATGTCTAATGATAATTAGATTATTTTTTATTATTTTCTTTTTAATCTCTTTTTAGAATTTTGGTAAACTAAGTTTATGACCACTCCATTGAAACTTATGATTATAGAAAACTCCCTTATAGAAAAATTAGATAATAATGCTCGCTTTCGTCTATAAAATTTAGAATACCTAAACTTATAGCGAAATCACCTATATAGGTTATAAAACTTTGGAAAGAGCTTTTTAATTTTACACACCCTAGCAATCTGCCAAAGTTGGCAAACGGTGATTTGCTATCAAGAACATTTTTTGTTAGTTACCCGAAATAGACAAAACATTCAACTATCTCTCATTATAAGAATGCAGTTACAGGACGTAAGGCATGACTTTAAATGGGTAATTAGGTTCTAGTTGCGCAGTAGGTGTCGTCCTGTAACTACTGGTTCTGCGAAACAAGAAACTTGATAACGCTCGCGAATACATTATACTAAAAAGCACATATCGGATGCAAGATCAGTTTGCTATTTAGCCGTCGCTTCCTTGCTAAGCAACCGGTTAATATGGAGACTAATTTAAAGATGATAGAACTCCTTTACATAACGTAGATGTACGCCTAAGGCGACACCATCGGTACACCTGCTATATAAAAGAAACTGAGCCGAATAATTAAGTTGCCTTTAATAGCAGTGATGTTACGTTCTGGTTTGAGGCATGTGTTAAAAATATTCAGAAGGAATTCCAATATCCCATCAACGTCATTTTGTTATCAAGACTTTGAGGAGCAGAAGTAGCATCAAGCTCAAATCAAGTATTGATTTTGTTTTCGATTTCGATTATTCGATCGATTAATAAGCTTTTAAGAATATTTTTATTTGCTACATTTTAAAGCTTTAATTTAAACTTTCAAAGGAACAACAACAATTTAATCGTAACGATATGAATTGTTGAACAATAACACGAACTACAACAATAACAAGAACTAAAAAAATTGTTGAACAATAAATTTATCTTCGGAATAAAATTGAAACGTACGCCAAGAAGTTAATTGCGATGATGATAGAAAATTCCTTTTTGATCGAGATCAAAATGTCCTTTCGACCAACAGATAACCTTTGGAGCCAATGTTCTCCATTCAATTAGTCGTATGTAAAACACTTAGCATTTCCCTGTGGGTAATTAGAATCGAAGCAGTAATGTTGAGCATGTTAGTGATTGTATCGTATGTGTATTTTCTCCGAGAATAACAAGGCGTTATCTGGTATTAAAATAACAAGCTGAAATGTGATCTTACTGTCCAAACGGGTCGGGTCAGGTCGGGCCATGGGTACTAATGCTGGTTGAAACTGTGCTGGTCAGAACTGTGATAAGCGTTACTATTAAGATAGATGACATAACTTATCAAAGTACACTCAATAAGACAGCGTCAGCAAAACGGGAAATGGCTGTATCACATACATGGATATGACTGTATCTTATCTTTTAGGTGTCATAATGTGCATGCAGTGACGAAGAATAAAGATGTACTAATAAGAATATAATATTAAATTTCTATTAGGTTTCATAACAACGACCACATCATCAATTCATCAATCATTTATCTTTAATTAAAAAATGTTATCCTTTTAATGTACCTATGCATGTAAAATCAAAACACAACTAATAATGACATCTTTTTGGAATACAATAACATATTTACTTATTTAGGTATGTACATAACTGTTTTAATTACAATAAAACAATAAACTATTGAAGTTTGTCAAAAGTGTAAGCAGTTATCCCTTTAACCAAAATTATTCTTAAATAATAACTATAACTAATATTGTAATGCAATTATTTATTATATTAGATGACACTTTATTTTTTGCTCTTAACGTTATAAATAAACACAGAAGCAAACAATAAATTTTCCAAGATTTTATTATACGCGCTGATTATTTCTATAACTGTGTCACTCACTATCATTTAATAAATAACAGTCAGCCATATTATTATAAGAATAAAAGAGTGCATGCAAAGAGATATAATTGATAAAGACAGTAAATCAGCAGTAATGTCCCATATAGATTATTTGTGAAGACTTGCATTATTTACATTGCAAAAACTGCACTTAACTTTTGTAGAAGCAAAACTTTCCTTCATAATAATTATTTATCAAATGAGAGAGAAATAAATTCATTAAGTAAACAGTAATTAAGATAATTTATTATTATAATTAAAAACGCTTATATACTAGTAGATACTTATTCCCTAGATTTGTATTAACGTAAGTAAGTGTTCATTTATATTAATGTAAATCTATAAGTTTTCTAAACCTGCTTTAAAATAAAATATTTATATTGAAAAATATATTTAAATACTTGAACCGTAATGGGTAGACTCTTTAAACTTTGCACTTTACACTTCTACGACTGCTATTATAATATTAACTAAATATACTATCTTAAATATGTAATTTATTCCATTCTCCATGTGAAACTTATACTCTCAATTGACATTATATGAATTACCTTTTGTTTCTGAATACCTAATTGAATGTACCCTATGCATTTATGTAGCACAATTTTCACGGAACGTATGGTCAGCCCTTTATTGAACCCAGCAATAGATATTACACATATGTAAGTTAAGCAATAATTCTTGTTTTACCTTTCATAATATTTAGGTACTACTTATTTTCTCGTCATATATTACAAGTACGTAAGCTAAAGGGCTCTTGCGCAAAAAAAACGAGATCTGCTTGCAATATGCTTGAAGAGTCGGAACCGGCAATAACTACGTTTCAAGAAAGTAACTTCTTTCTTGAAAGCAAGAATACTGCTTACTTAATGTATTGCATAAACTGATAATACAAGGCAATGAATGGTAGATTAATAACCATAATGGGTAATTATCGTATGAATAACATAACTTTGGACTTTATGCTATAGTTAGTATATGTATTCTAATGCTAGGTCGTAACAACAAATGGAATAGAAGTGAAATTGTAGGACTTGAAATTGAGACGCCTTCTACCTACATTAAGACAAATAAAACACAAAAAAAATAACAGTGATATAATAAATAAGCAGAAAATTCTTAAAAATCAGACATGTATGGTTGGGATTTGAGCCTATATCGAAAGAGACAAACCGTATATTCAATACAATATACTAATTGTAGAGTTCTTTCACCTTCAAACTTTTCAAAGTGTATAAAACATTAGAACAATTGACTAAAATCTTAGACATCAAAATAAACCTATTATAATCAAGTCTGTTTTCTTAAACCCCTTAGTAGTCAATAGGTAATTAAGTAGATTATAAAATAAATACTCGTAGCGCCTTCTACACGTGATTTAGATAAACAGACTTATAACCACGTCTCATATCTAATGTTTATTTGTAGTAATAGTAATAAAATTTCCAATATTATACGCGTGACGCTGAGCAAAGTTAGGTAATGTCAATATTTAGAAATTAAATAAATAGTCCACATTCAGACAAATAATCGTACCCGTACCATGCTACGATTATTACACCGGCAGTTAGATTTAGTTCAAATATTCGTAGCTCTGTAGAACATTGATTTTATAAAATATTATATATAAGGGTATTAGTCTAATTTAAATATATACTTACCTTATAGTACAGAAATGTAGTAAATTACATATAAGTATGTAAAAAAACATGACTTATAAGAAGTCTTATATAAAACTTGCTTAGACTAAGAGTTATATAAAAAAATCGATTAAAATAGATGCAGATTACAAATATTCATCTTTCATAGTTCAACATAGATCTTTCATATTTTTAAGTCTTATAAATAATGTCACAACGATTTAAAAAATTTGGCATATTAAGTCCTCAGTAGGAAAACGCAGGTTTAAACATTAAATACACGAACTAAAGTAAAAAAGAGTCTCACCCGTAAATCCATAGCATGGCAGTCACTTAACACGCACGTTCACCACAATATATAAACAAATAGACCGTTATCGGTCTGCGAGATGATAACGAGAATGCCCCAGGATGGTCTGCGCTCGACTGTCGCGCCCACTCTCCGTACACTCCAGGCAAAGAAAGTCATACAACACGCGCCCGCGACTTGCATGCACGAACGCTTATCCATTGCCAAACAATACTATATTTAAACTAAATAAAACTTATATATTTTTAATAAAAGATTTTACTTATCACTAATGCGATTGTGGTGCCTTGGTAAGCATATTATTATTAAGTATGAAGTCCAGACACAATTTTTAATGTACATGTTTCCTACACCTTTAATTTATATATTTGTTTCGCATCCGCTGACAACGGGTCTGAAAGTATTTAATGAATTTATTAACAGTAATATCAATTTAGATACAATTAATAAAGTCAATTCCAGTCTAAATTGCATTTAAAAGTACCAATACGTTTGATTTATCAAAGCTATTCGCATATTAAAATTGACTACCACTTGCTTAGTAATATCAGTAGAGAAAAACATTCATAAAATTCCAATATGATCGCAAAAGAGCTATTCATTTTAGCATCCTTAATTTTAGTATAGTGATCAGCATTTTTAAACTATCACTTGGAGAAAAGATCCTTGCTCAGCACACACTGCTCTGCACTGTTCTCCTCTTAGAACTATGTATAAATAGAATAACCTACCTACTTAGTAAACTAAGTAGGTAGGTTATTCTATACTCGTGTCATCTTATTTACTTTGGTGCAGTTATATATCCGTCACTATATCCGTATACACTATGTTTATTAATAAATCGCATTATAAATAAACACAGATTAATGATGTAGATCTCGTGTATTGTGTAAAGGTTATAGATAGACTAACTCAGATACATATATGTAAGACTGATCAAAATTGTTGTGATGAAAGTAAATAATGACATACTTATAGAAAGTACCAACACACTTACACAACACATTTCTTTATGTCGCCTTAAAATTATTTTTAAATGTGTGTGTGTGTGTTACAAAGTAATAAATACAAAGTAACAAATACACCGTAAAAAAATCAATCAAAGATCGAACCCAGGCCCCTCTGAATGGTAAATCGCTGTAGTCATCACTATGCCACTCCGTACATCCGTTACATTATCTGATATCATGATTCAAACGTTTTGACACTCCCAAGTGACATTTTACAAACGATACCAATATTAATGGGCTGCGTGAATAATTAAAAGGAGAGAAACATCTGGATGGAAACTAGTACGCAAAAAGAGCCGAGACAAGGCAGTTATCACGCCCTGTGTAATTTATGCGGTGCTACGTAGTCGTATAAAGCACGATCCCGCTTTCTCCGGTTATCATTTAGGGGTTAACGGTTTTTGCATGGAAAACTACTAGCTCGAATCGACTGCGGCGAATAAAACAATGTCACATTATATCTATAAATAGCGGATCGTACGATGCAGCGCTGCGCGGGCGCAGGTGGGCGGTGGCGCGAAAAATTGGCACACCCATTAACGTTCGTCCAGTTTTGCGACTAATGCAACTAAAATTGAACGCCCCCAATAAAGTGCATCCCATTCCCACTTCATCACTTCATTCGTCAGTAGATGAAACGATGAGCGCATCGAAGTTAGGAGTAATACTAGTACTAGATCCTTACGGCTTCATCCATGTTGAAGAAGTAAAAAGGAGGACATATTTTAACATAAATAATACCCGGCTGTCCCATGACAGCGCGCTGATGCACGTGGATCACGCGGTAATTCATTTTTCAAAAAGTAAAGTAGCCTAAGTTATGCCTTTGATCTTCAGCTATCTTCTAATTAGTGTGAAAATCCCGTCAAAATATGTCTAGCCGCCTAGAAAATTACCTCTGCCAAACAGGCAGACAGACAAAAAAAATTTAATTACATTTTTGTTATAGGTATCGTGTATGCTTTCATAAGCATTGAGTAAAAAGTTGTTATTTTGAAATCACAAACAGACCCTTTTATTTGTATAGAATCTTTATGGACTTTAGTAGTTAAGCTAGTGGTAAAAAATATAAATTTGTAATGGAGAGTTATCCAAAATATTCCCAAAAGCCATTTAAGAGCTTAGACGAAAACAAATACGAGACTGAGCGCAAATGATGTTACATTGTTAAAATAATTTAGGGTAAAAGCCGGATAGTTGCCTCGAAGGGATAGTTGCCCCGGTTGTTCATTTACTATGTTAGGAATGTTTTTGGGGTTCACAATTTACTATAATTAGAAGAGTCTTTCCCACAGACCTCGCGGCCAC
>DWPV01002295.1:0-17609 GCA_018251915.1 Urbanus proteus proteus
TTAAAAGGCAAACATAGGTTCGCGCGTCTGAAGTATGGAACGGGCGAATCTTGATTATATATAAATCTCTGCCTATATCATTCACAACATAGAAGATAATCTTAATGTGGGAATACGAGAGTATAAAGCATTATTCTATCTAATTTAATTGGATTTCACAGAATCATATAACCAAAAAAAGGAAATCAAAACAAAAAGTATGTAGATATAAAACTATGGAGCACAATGGAAGCTCAATCGAATTTCCTCCCGGTTTACTTTACAAAATCAAAAAAAAGCGGTACGCCATGAAATTCGTAGAGTGGAACCGCGAGCCATGTGCAATGGACACTGGTTCTCAAATAGCCGGGGGTTGAGCGGTTATGCTACTAACGAGGGGGTCGAAGGTCGCGAGTGAGTTGAAATTAACTAAGGGTATTAAGTATGTTCAAGAAGTGCCCAGAAATAAATATTACTTTTTTTCTTGTATTTAATAATTATTCCTTTTTTCTTGTATTTTAGAGTCATGATAATAAATATTAAGAGTTATCACATTATTAAATATGGAACAGTATACGTAATTAATTTCATTGAATCGAGCATTAAAAAAATTTGAACATCTATATCAGTAGACGCTTGATTACAATAGTTCTAGTTGTTTAAAAAAACATTTTCATCTTTACTTAGTCATGTTTACTGTCTATCGCTTACGTAATTTTTAGAAACAAAATGTAGGCATTATATTTAATGTCTTTAGTCTTTTTTTTTTATTATTCATATAGTAAGTCTAAATTGTTAGGTATAAGTATACAAATATTCACATCAAAACAAGCAGTCATGTTAATTTGAACTTCTTTTCAAATACCAGGGGGTCGAAATAGTTGAGTAACACTGTAATAGAGTAACGAAATGCAAATAGAAGGTTTGTAGTGGATAACGATTGGCTATTCAGGTGAAACTTTTTTGAATGACGGATCGAGTGATGAAAAAGGATTCCATGTCTGTTGTCCGGTACTGTTTGAATATTTAAAGTTATACAAGAATTTTTAAGCCCTGTTAGATATATCATAGCTATAATTCTTCGTGTTGTTCAGAATTGTACCACAAAGTAATTTCTGCATGTTGTACGTTTTTACTAGACCCCCGTGGCGGAGCGGTTACCATGCCGCTCTGACGCGCAGTGGGTCCCGAGTTCGATTCCCGGCTAGACAGATATCTGAATGATGAGTTGAGATTTCTGTTCTGGGTCTGGGTGTTTGTGTATTCGTCTTTGTGTGTCAATGACACGGGAAAAAATTCTACTGTGGGGCTATGTGTGTAGAAAGCATTTTTAGACTTTAGTCTTACTTTTAAGGCGTAATTAGGTAAAAATAGCTAGTAAATAATATGCTGTTATAAGCCTTATTAATGGCTTAGACCAACGTGGTTTTATCTCCAGTTTTCTGGGAATTGTGGGGAAACTTATACTAAAATGTTTAGCCTTCTTAATTATCCTAATTAGTACGTTATTAACTACGTTGTAAAACTGAAGGACGTATATAGCTTCAAACAGTTTTCCTGGTATACTCACTTCTGACTAATCATAGCAGATTCTTAACTGATAAAGCCTGAACGATGAAAGCTAGATTAAATTTTATGACTTAGACACCGTCTAAGAAAGAAATTCTTAAAAAAAGAAAAAAAAACTTAAAACGCTTTCTACACTCAGAGCCACACAGTAGCATTTTCTCCTGTGTCGTGGGTACCCTGGAAACACACATACACGAATAACAAACATCCAGACCCAGAACAAAAATCTAAATTTATCATTTAAATGGCCGGGAATCGAACCCGGGACCCATTGAGCGTCAGACCGGTATAGTAACCGTAAGGGTTAAACAACAGTTAAATATTTGTTTTATAGTCTGCACGTGGATAGTCGCAGGCACTAGCTAGTGATACCTGTGCTACATACAAACTAAAATATCAAAAGAAAGGACCAAAAGCCTATTTCCCT
The DNA here is from genome assembly GCA_018251915.1 of Urbanus proteus proteus. Taxonomy (NCBI): domain Eukaryota; kingdom Metazoa; phylum Arthropoda; class Insecta; order Lepidoptera; family Hesperiidae; genus Urbanus; species Urbanus proteus. The sequence goes on from DWPV01002295.1 coordinate 1,976, forward strand.
TTCTGAAAAACCCAGGCTTTATTTACAGTGAAGAGTATTGAAAGTGCACAGCCTACGCGGATGGCCGGTGAATTTAATCAGAGTTGGCTCGCGAGCGATTGAGCGATGCTGACCGCTGTCCATCTGTCTATCGTGGCATGTGCTGCTCAAAGTGTACAGGTTTATTTATTAGCCTGGTTTACCGGTTATTACCAGTGTAAGTTTAAATTGTGATTTTGTAATTTTATAGCTTATTTATGTCTATGTCAGCTTCGTATTTTTTCATGATTTTAATTTCTTTTAAGTAAATTCTAACCTTTTTTACATTTTAAAGGCTATTCTGGAATTTCTTTTACATTTTGAAAAATATTTATTTACATAAATAACAATTAATATAAATTTATTATTATCAAATGAACAATTACAATTTTTATATATAAAATGACTATATTATGAAGCTTCCAAGTTTTAATTTTGTATATTTCACCTTTATAATATGAAGTCTATAAAAAGTCAGGTATTGGTCATTTATAAATAAATATTATAATATTTTTAAAAATGTTTGAGAACTTTGAGAACCACTGAGCTGTCACAACAAATAACTCCTCGTGACGTGCGTCGGTTCACATCCATGTCCACGTCAATGGCTCTCATTTTAAATTGTATTTTCACAATATATTTAACATTTTCCAATAAATGACCATTTTTGTTACGAAATAATTTTGTATGTTTGCCATTCAATTCATTTTTTAAATATTTTACTATTTAAATAATTACTAGCTTTTGCCCGCGGCTTCGTACGCTTCTCTACTATAATTTTAATGGTTGTTATTATACATATAGCTTCCCCTTGAATCACTCTATCTATTAAAAAAACCACATCAAAAGGTGTTGCGTAGTTTTAAAGCATACATAGGAACAGGCAGTGGAAAACGACTTTGTTTTATACTATGTAGCGAAGTCTTACCAAAAAAACCTTGGAAACTAAACAAAATACTGTTTATAGGTATATTATCTTTCTTTCTACATAATACTTTTAACTTATCGTACACAGCAGATCACATCAATACGAACGATTCGATCTCGTTTATTTCACAAACTTAACCTTTATCTCTGTAACATTTGAGAACCACTGGGCTGTCAGAACAAACAGCGGACAGGCATTGCGTAACCTGCGTACATTACTTCCATTCCAGTCATATGAGAGAACTGAAAAATGTCACGAATAAAAGAGTCGCTTTACTAAAAGAGATATTTATTTATTGCACCTCTTATAAAAGTTTTTAAAGGTCTACCTTTACTCTACTCTCTCTTCCTCTCTCTCTCTACTCTACTTACTCTATGTAGTTTGACTCCGGCGGCACCACCTCCACAACTCTGCCATTTCTGCCTTATAACAGCAGTGTTAAGTACTGCTGTGTTCTGAAGGGTGTGGTAAGGGAGACATACTTGTCCGAGGCGTTCCAGCTCAGTCCTCAGGGGTAGCAACGCATCTGTGATCAACCTTAGGTAGGACCTTCATCTTATCTGGGGTTAATTATAGATGTCCATGGGCGGCAGTGGCCACTTACCATCAAGTGGAGTGCATGCTCGTTTGCTACTTCGATCATATAAAAAAAAATCGAACCTGGGACCCACTACGCCAAACCGATATGGTGACCGCCAAGCGTGTTGCCTAACATGATAAAGTGTGTTAATTTATTACATAACTTAAAAAAACCCAAAGTTTTCCAAAAAGTTTGCCTATTTCCCCAACCTTTGTGATCTGGACCGTTCTATTTACTCCACAAACATTCTGTAGCGTTCACCAAACCGGCTATCGTATGCCGCTATTTCCGAACTACCGCTATGTTGAGTTTTGCGCTATGCTATCCTACTTTTTGTGTGAGAGCGCTTTTGATAGCTTAAGCCGTGTATTGTGCTAACACACGCGATTTACCGAATTGGTTATCAATCTAAAACATTTATGACGGTAAAGAGTATTATATTTGTTAATATAGGTAATGAACTATCTCTGTGTTAAATTTTAGCCAAATACGATGAACAGTTTTTGCGGTAAAGAGTTTTAAAAATTCATCCATTCACCGTTCAAACTTTCACCTTTATAGTATTAGTAAAATGAATTATTGCTAAATTCTGGATAAATAAATCTAAGGGATATAGTATCAAAAATATTTCTTACTAGCTGATCCCCGCGGTTTCACCCACGTTAAAGAAATAAAAAGGCGTACTTATTTAAACGTGTCAACCCGCTTTCTTGTAACCCTAGTTCGCGATCCAGGCTTCTAATGCTTTTAAAAAAAATTAAAGTAGCCTATGTTACGCCTTAAGCTTTTAACTACCTTTCAGCGAAAGTCTCGTCAAAATCGGTCCAGCTGTTTAGGACATTACCTCAGCCAAACAGACATACAAACACAAAAAAAAAAATTGCATTTTTGTTATAGGTATCGTGTCGTATCCTTTCATATGCATTGAGTAAAAAGTTGTTATTTTGAAATCACAAATAGACACTTCAATTTTATTTATTTGTATAGATAAATTAAAAAGATCGTACAAAATAATGCCAATGGCAGTCTGAAGCAGAATCAATATAAAACTAAGCAGTATCGTTTTGAATCCAGGTCAAACGCCATGTTAGGATAAGTTCTAGCATTTCCTTGTATTTCCTTTCCAAAGATTCAGATTAAAATGTTGATACTTTGCCGTGATATTGATTTTGGAGTCGGAAAGTTTGTTTTTGTGAAACTTTGTCGGCTTTGTTTACTGTTTTTTTATATTTGTTTGTAGTTTTCTTTGTTTCAATTTAAAAATGAGATGGTGGTTTCGTTACTGATATTTTTTATTACACACTGTTATTATTATTATCAATTATGATCTTAGTAAGTTAAAAATGTCCTATTTATACGACTTTTTTTAGAATTCGGTTGGGACTTATTTCTCAAAGACTTAAGGTTTAAAAGGCAAAAAAAACTATTCCTTTTAAATTTTCAATCATTAACCTAAACGGGGAATATAAAAACAATTGGCATTTGAAAAAAAATCAGTCCATTCATTAATATAATAAAAAACAATATTTTTTATATAATTTCATTTAATTATCTGAGAACATTCAATTGTAAAGTTCGTGATCGTTGATCGTTCAGTAAATAAATTCATCATTCATAATTCTTACACCTTTTATTCTTTCAATTCTTGCAATTCAATTATAAATATCATTATTTTAGTATTATACAATAAATTTTGAAAAAAAAAAAAACAGTTTGAATTGAACAATTTTACACACTTATCTTAACAATATTTTAACATATAAAAACACTTAAGGAAAAATTACATTACGATAAATTAAAAAAACGTTTATTTTCTATTATTATTTAACTGCAAAATAAACAATTCCATTTCAAATTCCCAACTTATATTGAAAGTTCGACCCATTCCATTAAAACTATCAAAAACGACGATACACTTGGAAACCAATTAAACCGTACGGTGACAACGCTTAACACAGGACATAGTTGGGAAAGTGGCCGAATTTGGCAATTAATTAAGGATTCTAATTAATTTTAATGTAATCCTACTCATGGGTTTATTTTTTCCTGAATTTACTATTCCGTGTGTATCTGTAAATCAATCCACATTCATTTAATGGATCGTGTTCTCGTTTCGCTATGACGATCCAGTGGATTGGTGTCTTTATTATATGACGACTAATAAATCGAATTCGTAATCGTAATCGTTTAGAAAAGTACCTAATTGCTAAACTCAAATGCAGCGAATAAGAAATGGATGAGCTTCGATCCCTAGTAAGGCAAACGTCTAAACAATCTAAATAAATAAATAAATAACGCTTCACACTCATAGCCCCACAGTAGGATTTTCTCCTGTGTCGTGGGTGCCATGGACAACACACAAGACAAGGACACACACCCAGACCAAGAACGGAAATTTAAACTCATCATTCAAATTTCCTCCTCGCCTCGGAATCAAACCCAGGACCCTCGGATTAGCGGTCCGGCGTGTTAACCATTGCGCCATCCGGGTCGACATAAGTGATAAGAAAGTTGCAGAAAATCATGTACCTAATCAAGCTCATGGTAATGGTATAGGTTTTAAGTATCGAATAATATTTACCTACTTAAAATCCTTCAAACCGCTTCTCGTGCGTTTCGTAAATATACCGCACCCGCAACAAGCCATAACACTATATCCCGGGACCATGCCACATCGCCACTGACCGATAAATCCCCAGGCTCTGAGACGGTACATGGCAACTGCCGCAAATGGCTCTGTAAGTTATAGTAAATTGTGCCAAATAATTGCTAAGCTTAATTACGCAGAACTCAATATGCAAGCCTTACGCAGCCTTAGGTTCGATCCCCGGTGAGGCAAATCTATACAAATAAATAAAAGTGTCTGTTTGTGATTTCAAAATAACAACTTTTTACTCAATGCATATTAAAGTATACACGATACCTATAACGACAATGCATTATAAAATTTTCTGAATGTCTGTCCATCCGTCTGTCTGTTTGGCTAAGGTAATCTTTTAAACGGATGGACCGATTTTAACGGGACTTTCACTGAAAGATAGCTGAAAGTCTAAGGCGTAACAAGCGTTTAATTTTCGAAAAACCCATTAGTGCGCGCTCCACACACGCGCGCGCTGTCGCGGGAGCGTTTGTATCACTTATATTTAAATATGTATGCATTTTTTCTTCTTTAACGCAGGTGAAACCGCGGGGATCAGCTAGTATAACATACAAAACACACTGAAAGCAAACGGTTTCAGAGCTTTTGTGTAATTTCTAGATAACGATAATTAAACCTTCTATTGGAAGGCAAATTCCAGTCTAATTCTAGATTCCAATGCGATTCCTATCTGGAATGCTAATTTACATATCATTAAGTTCATGGTCTAATTAAACAAAGATTAAGTTTTGGTACAATTTTCAGCTACCGAATAATTTTCGGAAATTCTAAATGTTTATATAGTATGTAGTCATATTTATCTATGGTAAGTCAAAGTTCTCATATTTACATTGCTATTTATAAGAAAACTAGCTGAACCCCGCGGTTTCACCCGCGTTTAAAAAGTAAAACAAAGCGACGGCGCGTGCATGCGCGTGGAGTGCGCACTGATGTTTTTTTTTTTTTTTTTAATTAAGTAGCGTATGTTACACCTTAGACCTTCAGCTATTTTCCAGTGAGGTCCCGTCAAAATCGGTCTAACGGTTTAGAAGATTAGCTTAGCCAAACAGACAGACAAACAGACAAAAAAAATTTTAATTGCATTTTCGTTATAGGTATCGTGTATGCTTTCATATGCATTAAGTAAAAAAAAAATATTGTGAAATCACAAACAGACACTTGAATTTTATTTATTTGTATAGATACGAGGTTATGAGAAATAGTCTTAATATTAGCAATTTAAATAAGATGCCACGTTTGTGTTTAACGGTGGTAGAACTCTATGTAGTTCGACTCCGGCGGCACCACCGCCACAGCTATTTCTGCCTTATAACAGCGGTGTAGCGCTGCTGTGTTCTGGTCTGAAGGGTGTGGTTAGGGAGACATACTTATCCGAGGCGTTCCAACTTAGTCCTCAAGGGTAGTAATGCATCTATGGTCAACCTCAGGCAGGACCTTGATCTTATCTGGGTTGATAACAAATGTCCATGGGCGGCAGTGGCCTTTTACCATCAGGTGGACTGCATGCTCGTTTGCTACAGCTCGATTGATACTTTTTTTAAGAAATACGATTTACATAAACACGTTACTTTTAAATAGTAACAGAAGTCCTACTTAAATAAAAATAATTAATTAAAATTCAATTAAATCTTAACGATCGCTTTACATCGTGGGTGCCATGGACAGTATGGACAAACAAAGATAAACACACAAACACCGAGACTCAACCTTTAAACTTTAAAAACCATTCAAAACCCCTTCAAAAACCCTTTAAAACCTCCGATCACCCAGTTTTTTTTACCCTATATTACATCTTTCAGATAACCACAGCGAACTTAACACATCTGTTGTTAGGCAGAAATACGTTTCTCGTCACAAAACCAAAATGTTAGCATTTGAACAGAAATACTAGTTTAATATCAAAGCAAAATGTTAGAATTTGAATTGTAAGCGTTAAATCATTATTTAGTTTGTCAAAAGATAACAACGTTACCTAACTTCAGTTTATATAATGTTAGGTAACGCTTTGTAAATATTACAATTGTTAGAATATGTTAAATTGGCAGATTGTTATAGTATTACTTTATAGGTATCATCGTTAGATATATCAAATAGTTTTATAGATGGTAGAGCTCTTTCTGGTTCGACTCCGGCGGCACCACCGTCACATCTATTTCTGTCTTGTAACAGCAGTATAGCGCTGGGTTCTAGTCTCAAGGGTGTGGTAAGGGAGACATAATTCCGAGGCGTTCCAATTTAGTCCTCAGGGGTAATAAAACGTCTGGGACCAACCTTAGGTAGAACTGAGATTTTATTTGAGGTTGATTACCGTAATCAAATGCTCATATAATAGATATCTTCTTTTTTTTGTTCAAAACGGGGAAACCTTCAAAAGGTACCCGACGTCTTGGAAGGGACCCCGGGTTATGTGGGATTTTTACCGCACTAAAGCCCTCCCGATGGCCGTCCTCTTAGCTTTGAAGAGGTCTCAGCAAGAAACGTCATCTGAACCCCTTTGAGCGCGTTGCCCCATCGGGCGCAGCACAGCGATACGCGATCACACATACCGCTGTCCTTCCCGAAGCCGCTGGACCGACGGTTAGAGCTCCCACTCTAGCCACCCACAATCTCGGAGCCCCCTTTTAGGCACCTCTTACGACAGGCAGGGGGTACCGTAGGCCTATTCTGGTCCCGGAACTACAGGGACAATCATAGATATCTGCTTCATCGCAAATCGAACCCGGAACGATCAGACATCTACTTCAGCCACTTGACGCCATAAAGACAGTCTTTCCCATTAAACTTTCCATTGTTTACTAGCACTACGTTCTACGTTTAATTTCGTCTCCCATATATCATGACGTGTCACTTTAGAAGCGTCGCGACGTCCAGCGTCGGTGTGAGACGTATTAAACGAATGTTATATTTGTGACAGGAGTAAATTGCGTTGGAACTTTAAACTTTTATACGTTAAATAATAGGAAAATTATTTAAAATAAAAAACCTGACTGCTTCATACCTCTTTTTTCAGTTTTTCAGACACTACAGCTGATAGCCTATTGTTGGTTGTAACTTGGCTTGTCAATCGAAAGGTCCGAGGTTCAAATCTCGCGCACGTCTGATTTGTGTCCCTATTTGAAATTACTCATCACTTGCTTTACGGTGAAGGAAAACATCGTGAGGAAACCTGCACACCTAAAAGTTAAAAAAAAAGGTCTCAAAGGTGTGTGAATTCTACCAATTCGCACTTGGCCAGCGTGGTGGATTAAGGCCTAAAATCCCTCTCACTGAGAGGATACCATTGCCCAGCAGTGGGACAATAATGGGTTGATGATGGTGATGATGATATTTAAAAATTATATAGGCTATGTTACTATGACAATTGAGACAAATCCAACGACACCTTGTATGTAAAAATCCGTCAAGCCGATTGGGCTGTAAGGCGTGCCAAAGAAATGGACATATACATACGCTCGAAAAACATTACCCTACTCCTGACGCAGTTTGGTTAAAAGGATATACTCGTACATATATATAAGGTGGTGTCGGTCTTGAATAGCACAACTCTCTCTTTCTCTCTTCTCTTCTTCTCTTGCGACTAAGGGACAACATCCAGGCTTCGGGCAGTAGCGTCTTCCTGTGTGACATCAACACCCATTGAGCTCACCAACACGCATGTCAGGCACACAGACTACTGACAAAACACCCTTACTTAGTTCTAAAAATTGCGTGGTTGCTAAATTAAATAAAAACAGTCACCATGTTTTTAAGCTTACTATATCTGGCATATAGCTTCACCATGCTGCTTCATGATGGAGAGATACAGGTTAGTACTCTAATAGCTTTGAGATGCCACCGCCATACTGGTCTGATGCGCAATGGATTCCGGGTTCAATCCCCTGCCAGACGTATAAAATGATGAATTTTGATTTCTATTCTGGGTCTGGGTCTATGTGTATACGTCTTTGTGTGTCCATGGCACGACACAAGAGAAAATACTAGTGTTCGGCTATGAGTGCAGATGGTGTGTTTTTAGAAGATTTAACGATTGCCATTTCATGTATCTATTTATCTAATAATTAACGCCAAAATATTAAAAGTACAATAAAACACAATTATAAACTAAGTAAATATATAACTAACTAATTATCTAAGACACTGGCAGCATTACCTCGCTGTATTGCCAAACTTATTTGTTGGCCGAGGTAAGCTGAAGCTCTTGATTCACCATAGGCCTCATTCAGACGCGAAAAAACCGTCTTTGTAAAACATCTTCGCTATTTCATTATTGGCACTACACATATCATTTCCAGAACACCCACACCACAGAGCCCTTCGCTTCACCAATTACTGGCAAACGAAACACAATTTATTGTGATAACTGTATATTTCATATTTCATACTTTGGGCCACTGAGTAATATTTAATGCTCCTGCGGGAACGCGGTCCGTATTCTGGTAATTAGGACGAAACTGCGTTTTGGAAAATTCCGTTTGGATACTTTATCATAAACATTTTATTCAAAACTTTGTTTTAATGTCGCCTTCTGTGGATAGAGTCGTCGACTCATTAATGTCCCAGTTTTGGGCAAGAATCTCTTCAGGGTCAAGGGATTTTAGGGCGTAATCAACCGCGCTGATGATTTTTATAATTGTATCTAACGATGAGGCAGACGGGGTACCTGATGGAAAGTAGTAATCGCCGCCTATGGACATTTGCAACACCAGAGTCGCTAATGCATCCGGCTTTAAAGGAGAGCTCTTTTTGCAGCTTTTTTGAAGAACTCCATGTCATAGCGCTCCGGAAATACCCTAGGAGGAAGTTCATTCCACATCTTGCACGTCCTTGGTAAGAAAGACGCGCAAACTGAACTATGGAGGACTGCCACCACTCCAGTTGGTGCGGATGGAACCTCCGGCGTGTAGTGCGATGGTAGATGCTTAATAGTAGACGATCTCCGTAGCGGAACGGTTACCATACCGGTCTGACGCGCAGTGGGTCCGGGTTCGATTCCCGGCTAGACAGATATCTGAATGATGAGTTTAGATTTCTGTTCTGGGTCTCAGTGTTTGTGGATTCGTCTTTGTATGTCCATGGCACCCACGACACAGGAGAAAATCCTACTGTGGGGCTTTGTGTGTAGAAAGCGCCTAAACTGGCTATGTGTAGAAAGCGTCTTAACCTTTCTGTAGGGTTCCGTAGCCAAAGGGTAAAATCGGAACCTGCGTGGTGACCGCAGTAGATGGAAGAGAGGAAATGCTTTTCAAAACTGAGACATATGGGCGTGGCACTTTTCAAACACTTAATACACACTTAATTTTATATGTTTTCAACGCTTTTTACACTTATAGCCCATACACACACAAAGACGAATACAGAAAACACACCCAGAACAGACTTCTAAATTCCTCATTCAGATATGTGCCTGGCCAAGGATCAAACCTGCAACCGATTTGATGATCACTCTGTCACACGGGTCGTCAAATATTATCAACTGTATTAAACAATAAATTAAAGTATATACATTCCAATCCACTTAAAACAAAACCTAACACCGGATTATTTCCCGGATTAAGTGCTGATCAAACCTTTTAGGAAACTTTCAGTTCCGTTAGTTTGATTAACTGAAATAAATACAATGCTACTGATCTGGCGGTGGCAAGGGATGAGGGATTACAGCGGTTAGGGTAAGGAAATAAAATTAAACTTTTGTTAATAGATACTGATTGAAGTACGCTAACTTGAGTACGGGGATCAATCCCTAGATATCTCTGATTTTGTGTTTTTTTTTTATAACAATAAAGTAGTTAAACAAATGTCCCCATAATGCTATATCGTCAATGCTATCGATAAATATCTGTAATCTTTTACCTTTTTTATTGTTGACGAGGGAGAAATCTTGTAAAGTTACCCGATGCCTTAGGAAAGACCCCGGGTTATGTGGGATTTTACCGTACTAAAACCCCCCTGGTGGCCATCCTCAGCGCTATGTGGAGGACTCAGGAACTTAGCACCATCGCTAAAGTCCTCCAAGCGCGATGCCCCTTCGAGCTCTGCCCCGGTTTGTATTTAGAAAAGGTATTTAAGTATATGAAGTAAATCACAGATGTGTTGCTACTATCTGAAGGTGGTAGAACTCTATGTAGTTCGACTCCAGCGGCACCACCGCCATACCTATTTCTGCCTTATAACAGCAGTGTTCAGCACTGCTATGTTCTGGTCTGAAGGGTGTGGTTAGGGAGAGATACTTATTCGAGGCATTCCAACTTAGTCCTCAGGGGTAGCAACGCATCTGTGGTCGACTTCAGGTAGGACCTTGATCTTATCTGGGGTTGATTACAAATGTCCATAGGCGGACTTGGCTACTTAGGGTTGCATGCTCGATGCTACTTCCATCATATAAGCCTTAAACTCATAAGCTTTATTTGGGTGATCTTATCTCTTGGCAGTTTCCACTTACCATCAGGTGGACTGCATGCTCACTTGCTGCTTCGATCATATAATCTTCATACGATCTTTATTTGGGCAACTTATATGGCATTTTGGTGTTTTGGGCGTTTATATGTCAAACATTTCTCCAAAATATTTCTCTCTTGACCTAAGATTCCCAGACATAAGCGTCCCAACACTTGTAAGAGCCATAAACCTCAGTCAATGAGGTGAATTCGTGAAACGTCGCCACACTCGCGACTCATGAAACATGTATGAACGAACTGTAACTATGTGTGTTAGATACCCTCTTTTTAGTAACAATAATGACGACCCGCGTGGCGGTTACCGTACCGGTTTGACGCGCAATGGGTCCCGAGTTCGATTCCCGGCCAGACAGACATCTAAATAATGAATTTAGATTTCTTTTCTTAGATGAATTTTGAACATAGATTGGAAAAGATTTTTTTTGTCTGTCTGCATGTTTGGCTGAGATAATCTTCTAAACGGCTGGACCGACATTGGCGGAACTTTCACTGGAAGATAGCTAAAGGTTTAAGGCGAAACATAGGCTACTTTTATTTTTGAAAAAAGCATTAGAACGCGCTCCACGCCCATGCGGGCCCCCTCGCGGAAGAGCGGGATTTCAGATATGTTTAAATATGTATTTCTTTTCACTTACTAAACGCGGGTAAAACCGCGGGGATCAGCTAGTCATTTATGAACATGGTGTCTGAAAACTGAAAAAACTATTTTAAGCAGTAGGGTCTTTTTTTAGGATAATATTTTTACTTCTTATAACATTCGGACGTTTATCAGCCCTTTTCTCAAGACCGAAGAAAAGTCAATGAAGTGAAACTTTGCCATATGTCGCATCCACTACAAACTTATGAAATATGTATGACCACTGTCTTTGTGTGTGTGGATTTGAAATTCTAAATCTGACACTGAATTGCTTTTTTAAGGACGTCCTTTTATACATAGTTTTGAAAGTTAGACCTAGTATGGTTAAAGGAAATAGGTTGAAGGTGGAAGAGAACTATGTAGTTCGACTCCAGCGGCACCACTGTCACACCTATTTCTTATAACAGAGTTTAAGCGTTGCTGTGTTCTGGCTTGAAGGGTGTGGTAAGGGAGACATACTTATCCGAGGCGTTCCAACTTAATCTTTAACGGTAGCAATGCATTTGTGGCCTCAGGTAGACTGTTCTTATCTGGGGTTGATTACAGATGTCCATGGACGGCACTGGTCACTGACCATCAGATAGACTGCATCTTTTACTACTCCAATTATAAAAAAAAGTTACAGTTGTGTAAATAGGCGGCAGTGTCCATACCTTACCATCAGATGATAAACCTCTTATAATTTATTTATTCAATTTTATTGTAACACAAACTGACGGCTCGCGAACGCGCGTGGAGCGCGCCAATAGATTTTTCAAAAATTAATGTAGTCTTTGTTATGCCTTAGACCTTCAGCTATCTTCTAGTGAAAGTCGCTTCAAAATCGGTCCTGTCGTTTAGAAGATTAGCTCAGCCAAACAGACAGATAGACCGACAAACAGACGGACCGACGGAAAACCAAACAAAAAAATTAATTGCATTTTCGTTATAGGTATCGTGTATACTTTCATATGGATTGAGTAAAAAATTGTTATTTTGAAATCACAAACAGACACTTCAATTTTATTTATTTGTATAGATTAAACTACTGTAACAGCCTAGTGGCATTCTCCACCCGTCAACCCTGGGGGATGTTGAAAATTTCGTTGTAAAGTTCAATCCCCTCTTCTAAAAAATCCTGACACATATGGGTGGCCACTTATATTGACCTTCCATTACCCAAAACTACTTGGATCGCAACTTACAATTACGCGTGTCTCTGACGGTGGAGGCGATTAACCGGCCCCCATAAATTACATTAAGGGGCGCTATAAAGCTGTCGGTGAAAGTAATTTTATTTCCGTGCTCCCGATAGTTCTTAGTTACTACTAGCTGATCCCGGTTTCACCCGCGTTTAAAAAGTAAAAAATAATACATATCTATACAAATAAATAAAACTGAAGTGTCTGTTTGTGATTTCAAAATATTTATTTTTTACTCGATGCATATGAAAGTGTACACGATACCTATAACGAAAATGCAAATGATTTTTTTGTCTGTCTGTCTGTTTGGCTGAGCTTATCTTCTAAACGGCTGGACCGATTACGATGGGACTTTCATTGAAAGACAGCTCAAAATCTAAGGTGTAACATAAGTTACTTTAATTTTTGAAAAAAAGCATTAGCGAGCGCTCCACGTGCATGCGGCCCCCCTCGCGGGAGAGCGGGATTTTAGTTACGTTTAAATATGTGTTCTTTATTACTTTTTAAACGCGGGTGAAACCGTGGGGATCAGCTAGTTTAAACATAAATGTTATCCCACTCTCCCACGACAGCGCGCGCATGCCCGTGAAGCGCACACTAATGGATTTTTCAAAAATAAAAGTAGCCTATGTTACGCCTAGAAAGTCCCGTCAAAATCGGTATAGCCATTTAGAATATTACCTTAGCCAAACAGACAGACAGGCAGACAGACCGACAGACAGCCAAACATTTTTTTTAGTTTTCGTTAGCTGTATCGTGTATACTTTCATATACATTGAGTAAAAATAGTTATTTTAAAATCACAAACAGACACTTAAATTTTATTTGTATAGATCTGTCATCATATTATGTATAGAGTCAGATTACATGCCTCTTAATCCCGAAAAAATGTACGATTCCCGGGGGATGGAATACGCGAGTAAAACCGCGACAACTAGTAAGGAAATATGAACTTGGCACATATTTCCGTGTATTATATTGTGCGTAAGTTGTACAAGAACATATTTCTCAGGCAAGTACGTTGCTGGAGTTCTACGCTGGTTGAGGTCGGCGTTATGCGAGATGTGAGCAGTTTTGTTATACATTGCCGCAACCCTTTTTATGTCCCACTGCTGGGCACGGGTCTTCTCCCGCAACTGAGAGAGGCTTGGAGCGTACTCCACCACGCTGCTCCAATACATGTTGGTTGTTATACATTAAATAAATTGATTTATTTAAATTATTCTTAAAAATCAGTCTACCAATTCGCACTTGGCCAGCGCGGAGGCCTAAGGCCTAAAATCTCTCTCACTGAGAGGTGATCCGTGCCCAGCAGTGGGACAATAATGGGTTGACGATAGTTCTTAAAAAATGTGGTTTTACCGCTTCTCCTACATAAATAAACCTTCCGATGTGATAGTAGATTTTGACATTGAAAATAGTTCAATATTAATCAACTTGGATTAAATGAGATTAGAATTAAAATTTGTATATTATGACTAGCTTTTCTTGTGTTGATTTTCATACAAACTATCCTTACACAGCTTACATCATAAAACGAACCTATTTTTCAAATTTTAAGGTTCTACGTGTATTCTGCAATTAGTGAACTCAAATATAAATTCTTACCTTCAAAAAGTAACTGTATCCGCCAGTCAATTTAAAATTTTGATCACAAAACTCTGTATCAAAAAATTCTACACATATCCAAATCCATTGCATAATTGCCAAAAACGAATTCAAACTTTGTTGTGTAACTTCGAAAAATTGCAATACAATTTTATTTGTTACTAGCGGATTCCTGTGGTTTCACCCGCGTTTAAAAAGTAACAAAGACTACACATTTAAACATAAATGTCATCCCGCTCCCGCGATTGCGCGCGCATGCTAATGGATTTTCAAAAATTAAAGTAGCCTATGTTACGCCTTAGACTTTTAGTTATCTTCCAGTGAAAGTCCCGTTAAAATCGTTCCAGCCGTTTAGAAGATTACCCTAGCCAAACAGACAGACAGACAATTTTTTTCGGGAATTGTGTATACCTACCATGTGCATTGAGAAAAAAATGTTATTTTGAAATCAAAAACAGACATTTCTTTTTATTTATTTCTAAAGATTACATCGCTATCGACATATTGCATGAACCCATCACGCCTTCGGCCCTTCCGAAGAAAGTCAGCGAAGCATTTGAAAATCCTTTTCCACCCTGAGTAGCAAGTTTAGTTCCTGAAGAAAAATCCAAAGTTTTCACAGTTGAAATGGACATTTTAAATCTGATCATTTATTCAAAAAGCTGTATGAAATGGGCTTTATAAAAGTTACACTTTCCTAAGTTTAAGGCCGATTTATGTTTCATTTACTTATCGGATTGTGCTTTTGAAAATCGTGAATTGGAACTAAGTGAGAATCATTTCATTTTTTATTTCAATTGGAGATTCGTATAAATTATGACAGGTTTTCTATATTGATAGAGATTCTATATATTATGGTTTTTATTGTCATTAGCTGATACCTGCGTGAAAAATTAGAAGGAATGAAAGAGGAAGGTGTATATGTAATTTAATGCGTGCGAAGTCGCGCACAAAAGTTAGTCAAATATAAACCTTGTTCAATTTGAAGTTAGGTTCACATGTCCGTGGGATTTTAAGATGTTACCACTAATTATCACCTGATAATGAGTGGTAGGACTGCATACGACTTACTACATCGATGTCACCCTGTGATGTTACCTATAGGATAATTTGGACTGCTAACTTTTAGCATAAACTAAACGGCTTAGATCTGTAACGCTTTATATAAAAAAACGCCCTTTACACTCATAACCCCACAGAAAGATTTACCCCTATGTCTTGGGTACCATGGACAAGACAAGACTCAAACCCAGAACAGAAATCTAAATTCATCATTCATGTTCGGCCGGGGTCGAACCCGGACCCCATCAGACCGGGATCAATCGTAAGACTGGTCTTACGATCGATCCAGTAACTCCAGAGCTTCAGGGCAAAGACGGAAGTGCAATAATAACTGCGTGGCTAACGCTACTCCTAAGTTCTAGTCAGCGCTGAAATCTCAGCAACTTTGAGATTGCTAGTTTTTGGTCCAAGACAAGAGCGGTTTATCTGTACAAATAAATAAAATTAAAGTGTCTGTTTGTGATTTCAAAATAACAATTTTTTACTTAATGCATATGAAAGTATAC
>DWPV01002296.1:0-17607 GCA_018251915.1 Urbanus proteus proteus
TGTCCATGGGCGGCAGCGGCCACTTACCATCAGGTGGACTGCAAGCTCGTTTGCTACTCACATGTTATAAAAAAAAAAAGGTACACAGAAAGATTCATTTCATCGTAAAACATGCGTGTGCTAACAATTTACAATTTGTACTGTTAAACACGACGATATTACCGCTACAATACAATAATAGAGCAAAACCGAAGATAGTATTGTTAACAAAAGTTGCATCTATTAGCAACTTCATATAAAACAGAACTTCTATCGGAAGTAAATAACAGATGTTTTCCTGAAGAGAGGGAATTCTTGGAACGTCATGAACTATTTTAGCCCTCGCCTCCCATCATCACCACCCACCCGATGCCCGAGTCTGGAGTCCGAAGTATCCAGTACTTGTTGGTCTGTCATCATTTTAACTCAATTTCACTCTACAAATACAGCCACGCTTCTAAAAATGAGTGCTCAAAGGTCAATCCTACGCTCAACCTGACATATAGTTGCAATATGCCGGCCTTACGCCGTCCACAGATACGGCTTAACGGCTTTAATATGATATATTTTCCCAATCGATCACATTTCTACCCACTTCACATCTTTCTTCCCCGAGACCGCTATTAATAATGTAGTTAGTTCCACGTATTTGGCCGAGACAATATAGGTTAACTGCTAAAGTATAGACACGCTTGATCGAATTTATTGGCAATCGCAATTTCTTTGTTTTATCTAAGCTAAGCTAACAATTTCTGTTGTTCCTGTAACAGGAAATGTAATATTTATAAAGTTTTACTGTGAAGTTATCTTCGCGGAAGTCATGTTATTATTATATTATTCGTAGCATACGTTTACGTCATTTTACACTGATAGTATCATGGAATTCTTATATTATGGGTGGTAGAATTCTTGTGGTTCGACTCCGGCGGCACCACCGTCACACCTATTTCTGCAGTAGTGTTGAGCACCGCTGTGTTCTCGTCTGAAGGGCGTAAAAGGCTAAAGGACAGAAGAGGGAATTTATGCCATAGCTTATACTGCGTTATTATGTAATTTTTAAACATGTTCAGGCTGGAAAATATCACCGGTTTCTGCTTCAATCTTAAGAAATACTCCAAAAACTTTTCTTTTGTACTTTAAATTAAAAGTTACTCGTTTCTCTTTCTCGTTAGAACAAATCCTTTATGTGCATTATGGAGCAACTATTAATAAATTCCCATAATATATCCAGTTAGTTCATCGTCGCCTGCATTATCTTAGCTTTTTGTGTCTACAGCATCCGCTGAAAACTTTAAGATGCTCTTTTGGAAGCCACATCTTAAGAGTAAACTAGTTTCACGACGACCCGAGATTCAGTGAATTTTCAACCTTATTACGAACAACATATAGCCTATCCAACGCGTCGTGGTGAAATGAAAAAGCTATAATAAATAGCCTGATATTTTGCCAACAAAGTTTAAGTCAAGTTGCATGTCTTTTGCCTCTTAATTTGTTCCTGCTGGAATATGCAAAGTTATTTTAGTACAATGAAGTGGGGTAATTATTAATTATGAACTAACGATAAACCTGCTTCAATGAACGTCAAGTAGCAACTTTTAATTACTTATTAATTTTTGAGTCGGTTACAAGTTACAAGAAACGATTCCTTGGTATGAATAATATTGAAAAATTAAAAGGATGTACACTTATATTTTTGCTTTTACTATAAATAATAAACGTGCAGAAGGCAACAAGGAACATAGATTACTCAGATTACAAACAATTTATTTTTTGATTTGATGAAATGAAATGAAATATCTTTATTTTTGCATAGGCCTTGCGAAGGCACTTACAAATTGTCATTTACAATCTTTTCTTATTCTACCACCGGATCGGAACGCGACCTCAAGATTAAGATTTTGAGATGACTGAGAAATAAAGTTATTTTTTCTTTAGCTTATATAAATATTATGCAAACTTATAAATACTAATTGAAATAAACGTTTCATAAGATAGCTCGGTAAATAACAATAAAAGTAAGCTGTAAAACAATTTACTTTGTTGTTAGGAAGTTATTATCATACATTGTTGTGTTGTGAGACTTGTAAGACAATTAAAGAAATAAAAGGGACATTACTCCCACCGGTGGGCAATGGCCTGGGCAATAGACGGAGCTCTACCCTCTCTAGGCACTCCACACAAGTAACTATAGTAGCCTTTATAGCAAATATTATAAAGGATAATTCCTTACTCTGTTCGTACGTAATCCTAAATACAATTGTACTGTGGTACGTTATGTTATTTTCACGATAATACCTACGTCAATAACAATGTGACGACAATAATAATACATCATATTTATCAATTATGGAATGTATGGAAAACCATTGAGGCATTAAAGTAAACTTCAATATAGACAAAGGACACCTAAGCCAAAATTCAAATGACTATGATCCATAAGTGACAGCTACATCATCCACTGAACTACTTTAAAAATACGTAGGTACCTAAAGAGAAAAACTTGCAAAATGTAAAATAACAGTTTATATAGGTATTCTCAAGCATCAGTGTCACATTTAAATATATAAAAACGAAGAGGTTGTCTAGGCCTACTCTCGAATAAAAAAATAATTTCAGTAGGTACCTATCACTTGGTTAACTATAGATTTTTCTTATTTTATCAATAGGCAATTCGTTTTACTTTTAGTAATAGGTACTACAGTAAAATAGAACAATTTCATTACGAACCACCTATAGCCTGCAAAGAAATACTTAAAAGCCAATAAAAGAGCAAATGCTCGAGACGAGCCTTGTTCAGAAACCGACAGGGCGGGTTCCACTCCGCCTTGTAGGGCCAGTGAGATCTCCTAACTCCTCGCAATTAGAGAGAAACCAGCCACACGCCCTTAGAGGGCAACTGCCAACTTGACAGGCTTATACGGAAGCATTATAATGCGTAAAAGTAATTAATCGATCTCAAGAACTCATTAATGTTAAATTAAAAAACGGGTCATTACTAATATAACACAAATCGTTTAGTGCACAAATGTTTCCTACTTATTGGGAGTTATAAATAGACAATATTTAACCGACTTCCCAGAGAGGTTATCGATTCATATTTATAGTATGTATTCATGATGTATTCTGGTTAATGATCACAATGACCGAATTAAGTATTTTAAGATAGTTCATCTTAAAATATTTATGTTCAAAAGACATAGAACCCACTCCTGGTTCGACTCCAGAGGTTCGGCTCCAGAGGCACCACAGTCACACGCATTTCTGCCTAATAACACTAGTGTTAAGGTTAAGGAAGAAGAGGACACAAATATCCGGGGCGGTCCAACTTAGTCAAACATCTGACCAAACTCAGGTATAATTCTAATCCTATCTGGGGTTGACTTACAGATGTCCATTTTGTCCATGGGCGACAGTGGCCACTTACCATCAAACGGACTGCATGCTTGTTTGCTACTATATTATTAGTGTTATAAACATGCCCAAAAATTGAAACCTGAAATAGGACGGAAATAATATATTTTTACTAGATTGGCAATATTAATGGAAGTGCTGAGTTTCAGCACTTCACATTAAAACATCAGAACGCATTGTTCCAACCGAATAAGCGAAAAAAGATCAAGTTTCTCGTATGTAGTTATTTCTCAAATTTTACACAAAATTTCGAGTGTAGACTTAACATATTTTTTATTATCCTAAGGGTTAATTATTAAGGCTAGTGTCGCAAACATTTTACATTATTTATTAAAACCTACTTTGCGTTCAAATCAATTTATAATGTTTAAATAAAAATAGCATATCTTTATTAATTAATTCAGAGCTTACCTACCGTAAATCGCTTTGCTTTTTTAAAAGAAAAATACACTCTTGTGAATTATTAAATAGGAGGTAAATTACTGGATTAAAACACTACCTATATTATAAAATAATTAAAAAATACTCACTCTTATGTTTGGAGTGGTTCTTCCACATTTTTCTCAAAAGCGTTGTCATTGTCTTATTTCTTTTGACGATTTAAAAAAAAGTACGATTTGAAAGCAACTTTTCGCGCGCGTTGTCACCAGAATACTGCACCGTACGCGCACCCTCTTCAGAGTATGGACCCGAGATGCGAGAGATTACTCTCGTAAACATAATATACTTACTAACTTACTTATATACAATAGCTTACTTTGATAGTGCGCAATTTGATATGCAAAAACTTAACATTTGACTAAATTTTGTTTGGTAGTTAAAACATAACTATGACCTACTTAAATCACAGATTTCGCTTCAGACTTCTTTCCATATATAAAAATGTTTTTTTATTCTTTAAAATACCCGATTGTTATCTTAATTTCTCTATCGGAAGTATATAAATTTACATATACTTCATCTATTTTTATGTTACGCAAAATTTTACAAAAACATTAAGACCTATTTTTTTCGCAATCTAAAGTTCTTGTAACCTACGGCTGGGTCTAGTCATGTTATAACACTGAACCACACTTTATGTAATTATTATTTTCCTGCATCTGTTTATTAAAACATATAAGTAGGTAAGAGACAATTGTATGCTAAAGTAATTCCACCTCATTAAATGGAACATTTAAATAATCCGAACCCTGCAATTGAGGATTCATGATTTATGATTTAATTGCCTTCTTGATTTTCCTTACAGTTACGTAGCCCGGAATAAAACAATAACATTAATTAAACTATTACCTATTACACTTTGTGGTGCCTACACTTACTAGTCCTATACCTTCGGTCACTGATGTGCCTTTTGTTACCTACCTTAAAAAAATATTTCACTAGCAAAAGCATATAAGATGCCTTATTGTCCACCAAACTGAACAAAAAAAACAAAACAAGATTAAAATGTAGTAACGCCTTAGCGCTGAATTTAGAAAATCCAAGAAAATTGGCATCAAATTGCAGTATTCGCCTGACGCAAGCGCATGCGTTTGCCGATCATGGCTGACGCAACGGCCGAGCTTTTGCTCTCAGCCTGCGTAATGAAACCCCACAGGTTTTTTGCCTCCAAATAATTACCACTTAATGTCCCAATACGCCCGATGGAATGCAAGCTACAAGGAGTAATGATAATGAATGATTCACTTGTTGCATGCTAAGTTGGTTTTGGTTTTTAAGGACATCTTTCAACTACCTACCAAAAGTACGTAACTACACTACCTACGTACATTAAATCACTGGCCTTGCTTTTCCGCACATCTTTTATAGCTCTGGAGCATACTCCTCCACCTTTCTCCGCTGCGGGATGGAGAAATCCTTTATCAGTACGTTCCGGCTTCCGACAATAATAAACAACTGCTATCAGTACCTAATAAACCATAAATCACGAAAAAAACAGCCTGTGACTCAATTTGTCCTCCCGAAATTCGTACCGAAATGTGCATTTTTAGACACTAGTGGGCGTTCAATCAACGGTACCGGCATTACTTGGATGCTTGTATAAATTTCAAGTTTTAACTAGGTAATTTACAAAGTTAGTTTAATTAGTTCATATACGCTTGGTAAACGTACTCATAGCCCCACAGTAGTATTTTTCCCGTATCGTGGGTGCCATGCACGTACAAAGACGAATACACAAACACAGAGACTCAGAACAGAAATCTAAAATCATCATTCAGACATCTATCTGGCCGGGAATTAAACCCGAGACCCACTGCACGTCAGATCGGCATAGTAACTAATCCGCCACGCGGAACTTCAATAGGCCTTCATTTATTTGATAAATGTTATCTCAAAAATAAATAAATAGTATACGTTTGTTTCTATTAAATAAACTTAAATAAACTTTTGTAGTGACTGCTTGAAATTTCGTTTGCCAAAAAACAAATTTAGGCATTGATAAAATATTCAACACGAATATATCCATAGCTTTTCTTCAGTTTTTTACGTGAAAATAAATTGTTTTTGTTTATATATGCGCCTACTCAAATATCAAAGCAATATCACTTTGACGGGCTCAATTTTACATCAAAATAGAAATCCAAGCCTATTTGAACCTGTGTTATAAAGCATTCCAAGGTAGTCTCCAGGGGCATCTATGGCCGACCTTAGGTAGATCCATAAGCGGCCACTTAGCATCAAGTAGATTGCATGTTCGTTTGCTACTTCGATCGTATAAAGAAACCTGATAACAGATATGCTCGTCCACAGGTGGCTTACCGTCAGGTGAACAAAATTCTTGTAAATTACCTAAATTATATAAATTGAACGTAGTGCTACCACGATATTTGGCTTGTAAGTAGGTACTTAAGGTCGTCGCTCTAATATTTTCCCTTTGCTGGCCAAGGGTCTACTCACAGAGTGACAGGATTTTTGAAGCTATACTCCACTTCGTAGGCCAAGTGTAACTCTTCTAAACCTCTTGAGATTTTATATTTAAAACTAAAGACCCTTTGGTAAAGGGAGATGCCCCGCCAGTATAGGTGATCATGCCTGGGAGCGACATCCGACAACATCAGTCGAAGCTTAATGTAATATGCAATCAAGAATACTTCGGTAGTGTGACTACTAGTGGCGCCATCTCTTAACACATTCACTCACAACTCAGGATACATGCCCCAAACGCGTCTGTGCGTTTACACTTACGCTGTGTGTCCTGAACGCACATGCGAGTTTCCATGCAATTTGCTTATTCCTATAGCCGAGTGCCCGAGGCGCGATAGTAAGCCCGTTGTGGGTGCCGCTAACGCGTCTGTGAGTTTATTGTATGGACTGCGAGAAGTCGCCACAAACCCAAAACTGAACAAGTGCAATTTCTTCCCAAATTAATTTACTAGAAATTGGATTTAGGAGATGACCACATACGTAACATCAATATAAATAAACTATAGCATATAGGTTCAAAATTATAACTTGTAATCATTTTTGGTTTCTTACTTATACAATTATAATTGTAGGAGGCAGTAGTTCAGGTTAAAGAATTAAAACACCAAATTACTTGCACTAATATATTAATGAGTTTCATTAAGGCAACATATTATCATTATTCTACATCTTTAACAAATGTCTTTCTCCATAATTGTAAGATTTCAGTCAAATGGGCTGTGCTAGGTTTCTTCGCCTTACACTATGCTAAATAAAGAGTTTTGAAAGCCTTTATTTAACATAAAGTAGTCCCTGAGCAATTAATATTACAAAACATGGTTTAATACTCAACACAAGATAATATTTATTATGAGCTATGTCAGAATAAAGGCGCAGGCCACAGAGGAAAGATGAGTATATTATTTGTCATATAATATAAAGGTTCATAGGTCATTGCAATCCCTATTCCCATGATGGTAAATGGGCAATGCCGCCCGTGAACGTATCTAATCAACTCCAGATTAGATAATAATCTTACCTGGGGATGGCTACAGTTGCATTGATACCCTGGAGGACTAAGTTGAAATGCCTCATTTAAGTGCAACTCTCTTGTCATACCCCTTCATACCAGAACACAGTAGAATTAAACACATGACTCTATATAAAACAAACTCATTGCAACATGGCTCTTTAAAACATGGTTCTTTCCTGTGAAGACTGCGCCTTATCACTATAAAGGCGGCTTTAATCCTTAACTAACTTACCAAATTAGTTTAAAAGAACTCCATTTGTAATTGTCTAAATGAGCAATATATATAATAATATATATAAGAGGTATATTTTTTAACAATATTATTCTGTTCTATCATATAGGTACCTGGAATATCACTCACAATTATTCAATTTGAAATATTCAATCAATGATCCATTATTACAAGTAGGTAGTAATTGTAAACTAATTTGGTACTGACAAATTACAGCTAAATATCCATAATATCCTTTAAGTATACTGCTACTAGGATTTTCAAATATATTATAATCAAGATCCGCTAAATATATGAAAACTCTCAATTTTATACAAATATAGATAATTAAAGTAATAACATACATAATTTGCTGTCTATTACCTTTCCATAATTACATATTATATTAATAATAACAAAACAGACAAAAAAGCGCAATATATGTTAATTTAGTAATTTCTTAACTTAATCAAATACCTATATATAATGGGTGCAATATTCAGATAATTATTTCCTACTCTTTTCTGTAAAAACAACTTATAATCCTAAAAATACTAATGACCTTATTTTTGTGCTCTCACATCATTGACTTATGTTCACAATTGATTATATTTAACAAGACCAAATGGGCAAGTAGACCGCTGTATGTAAACTTAATCATGCTACCCATTCATCTATTACCAACTCCAAATATAGAGAACTTGATGTTCACAGATGTATCACTCCAAGGGGTAACTTAGAACATCACAATATATGTCGTCTGTAACATTTGTTATTAGTAGTAGTGTTAAACTGTAACAAAGCTACCATAAAACACAATATATTTTACAATTGTACTGCCACAGTCAAATTAGAATAACAATAACATCTTTGACTGTCGCTTCAAATTCTAAATAAGATGCAACTAAATTTTGACCATTCCTGATGGTGATTTCGTGATGATGATTTTAAACAACATTATTGAAAAATGCATCGTACTTTTTTACCTGTTTAAATAAAATGATCAAACTTATGCCATTGTTAATTATATCCTGAATTATAAGATATTACGAGATATTAATTTATAAGTAGATTGTAAAATAGGTATAGGTAGGTTATAAAATTGCGTTTAAATTTTAATAATTTCACCACTTGAAAATTTATTATGTATTGTTTTAGCAATGTACTTTTAAAATCAATATCCTGGCTTAATAGAAAATCCTTAGTTTGAAAAATCATTAATAGTAATAACATACAAACATAACTTAGCTACAATATGTATTGACTTTATCAGTCAGTTATCAACATTATGAAATCAAACATTACCTAAGTTTTATTTGGTGTTCATGTACCTCTATATTAATAATAAAAATAAGATATAAGTACCTGTGTCTCCTATTATATAAATAGTTTAATTGTATAGGTATTTCAAATACATTAACTACTTGTCGACAGAACTAAGGGAAATACGCTTTCTGTACTCATAGCCCCAGAGTAGAATTGTGTTCTGAAATCTAAATTCATCATTCAGATATCTGTCTAGCCGGGGGTCGAAGCTGGGACCCATTGCGTGTCAGACTGGTAAGGTAACTGCTCCGACACACGGGCCGTCATTTAGTCTGACATAAAATTAACTAAAAAACTATAATTCATTAGTATTGCAGTAGCATATAAAGAATACATAAGGTCCATCAAGACAATATCACTGTTGGGATGAAACCATTTCGTAATATTACAGTTACTGGGCAGCAGAATCAAAAAATGGCCAGGAAACAGTGTCTAATGTATTACAGCCTACATCAGCATATTCTGCGTAAATACACAACTGATTTATAACTGCTTTTTGAAAATCATTAAAATCTATCTTATTTTCTACTTCACACATGTTACAGCAGGAGAGAGCGCCCAACTTTGTTGCTAAGAGGGATGAAAAATCCACATATATATTATTTCTAAATTAGCTAAATAATAAGCCATGCCTTCAAAATGTGTGTGTTTAATGAATGTGTTTGATGTTGACTATTGAAAAAAGCAGACTATTTTGATCCATATGGTTTCCCCGGGACGTTATCCCAAATAACCTTATATAGTAGTAGAAAGTGTCTATAATTTCATATCAAATTGAAAATTTTTGGCATTTCAAAATTGAAAATCATCAATCGAATTCAAAATCTAATAATATATTTAGAAAATACCTATACAAAAGATATTATTTATCAAAATCAAATTGGTTACTTTCACTTTTTCCTTCTAATATAGACTGAAGTACTTATTCATTGTAAAATATATTAGTTACTAAATCATTTATCATTATAAATAATTATTTACAATAATAATTTGATCCAATTAATGTTATTTACTAAAAATAATTTAACTAAACTATTTGCAATAGACTACTTGTAGGCAGAAACTCGTAATTATGACAAAGTTATTGCTAGTATAAAATCTACTAAACAAAGACTATGATTTCACTTCTTTCTTTACATTAACAGTCTTATCTGGTTTTCCATTTGCTGGTTTGATTGTTAATCATTTCTTCTTTCTATCTTGAGTGCATTTAGGGCAGTACCACTTGCCTTTGGGCTTAATTTTAAGGTCAACACAAGCGAAATGGAACCACTCGATGGGACAGTCGGGATTGTCACAACCTATCATTTCACCATAAGATACTTGATGACACAGGCAGTATGTTGGTTCGTTGGGATCCACTGGCATGTCCAGCACATCACTAGGATGCGCCATGCCAGCGACGGAGTCCAGATCCGCATTTTCTTCCTGCTCCTTGGCTGCATTTGTTGTAGTTGTCGTACCTTTCCTTCCTTGTGCCTTCTTTTTAGCGATAGACCTCCCGTTCGCGACCGCATCGTCCTCGCTAGAGGCGCCCGCGCGTTTCTTCTTGCCCGTCGACGCGGCGGTCCTCTCACTACCCTTATGTTTCTTCCTGCCTTTCTTAACAGTAGTGGTGTTCGTTTCCTGGTCCGCGGGAGCCTGTTGCGCGACACGCGAATTCATTACTTTCTCTTGAATTTCTGACTCGAAACGCGCGAGGTCAGAGTCGAGACGCCGTATGTGCTTATCGACCAATTCGTACGTCTGTATGGCCAACTGCACCTTATCGTCGCCGTACTCTTTGGCTTTATTGAAAAGCCCCTGTATTGTATTTACCTTTTCTTTCTTCGTTTCTTCGTCCATTTTAGGCACGTTCGGCAATAATTCATCTGCCATGAGATCGATAGTCCTCATTAGTCCATGCGCCCTGTCGTCGAGGTCTCGCATTAATTTAAAATTTCTTTGCAGTTCTATAGGTAAGTGCTGAAGACTGTCCAGATAATGCTCCAAATAAAGTGCTGAAGTCATGTTGCAATATTTTGTAATGTCTTTCAGTAATTATGAATGACTACAACGTTATAATAAACTGAAACACTATTATTCACTTAAATTTTGTATTCACCACGCCGAAATTTAGATAAATGCATTCACCTATAACTGAAAACTTCCGTAACTTATTTTTCATTACAAATAATAGATTTCGAAAAGCTATAAAGAAATATTGAACAAACACCAAAAGTCACCAAACCAAAGTGAAAAAAAAACGAAATTGAATGAACAATTTGCGAAGTACGCTTCATTTTACATAAGAGTCAGTAACCTCTTTTTTTTCAAAAAAGTTTAAGTGTTATTAAAATTAATATTAGCTTTTATACAATTAAATAAATATTATGAACTTTCAAGTATTTAATTTTATAATCTTATCTGGTTTCAATAATAAACCACATGAAAATCATTTTACGTTTGACACAGTTACAGTTACTGTTACATTTAATTTCTGTTATTCAGGAAAACGAAACGTAGCAAGTTAAGCGTCGACGTTCCAGTGTGCACGTAGAAATAGATGTTTGGCGCGTTGATATTGATAAATGTAGGTTCTTATTGTTAATGTACAAAACCGCACGTAATTTAAAAATATAGGACATAAATATACTTTACGCATAAACAATAATAATATTGTGTTATTAAAAGAGAGGACTTGCATTAAAATATTGTAAATAAAATATTTTCGTAAGTAAAATTATATTTCTTTTTGAATGTTAGTTGCTGTTAGTTGTAAGGTTGAAAGGAACATAATTGCGGGAATTACGAAATATAATTATACTTACTCCCAGTTGTAAAAATAATATTGCGGGGAATTTACCCATTTTAAGCTGCAAAAAGTACAGCCTACTATATTGTCATTTACTTAATTATTGCATTTATTACGCCTGGCTATGCAGTAAAACTATATACAAAGGTACTATGTGACCTACAATTTGCTGTGAAGTAGGTATTGAGATCTTTCGTCTGCTCACACTAGTATTAAATTTAATAGATCTATTGTATCCTGTAGTTTATATTTAAGACTGATTTATAACATAGTTTTTGTTTCACATAAAATTAAATTTGTTTATCCATACTAGCTGTGCCCATGGTTTCGCAAGCATGAACATCAGTGTGTGTGGTCCTCAAATTTTTAAAAGTAAAAACACTAAAAACCTTTAAAAAATTCATTCAGCACATTTTGAGAAAATCGATCACATACAGACATTATTTTGGGGACTTTTGTTTTATATTGTGTATGTATTACGTATGTACCAAGAACAAATATATATTTATAAATGCTCTCATAAATCTATCTGAATATTCTTCTTTGGCTCATACACATACTGTTACATCATGGCTTTATGTGCAGAGCCGAGCCACCTATAGGAGCCAGGGCAATAAGGGCCCGAAAAGGACGAAGAGGGTGTCCAAACAAAACCTTGTGTCAAATATACTTGTCTCTAAATGAGATATTGACCAGTACAATATTTAACATAGAAAAGGGAATCTCTCTTTCTTGATATTTAATTATTTTTTTGTTTGCTTCAAGTTGTGAGTTCGGTTGAAAGAGATAAGGACCAAGCGATCTTCTAGATTTCACACAAAGGATTCTACATATAGATTTCGATGTCAGGGATCGGCGCGGCCTTACTCATGTGACCGAACTCAATTAGGTTGTTAACAAATGCGCCGCCGAAATTCATTAACCAAACATTTAAGTCAGTCGTGGTGCCGCTGCAGCTGAAAGTTCAATCACAATGATCTCAAAAATACTTTAGTTTGACTGCAAAATTTGTAATAGAACTTCAATTTTAGTAAGCAGGGAATGATAATAATAAAAACTCATTTTAAATATTTTTAATTGTTTTATTGTATTAGCAAATAAACAAGTCATAAAATATTTTCTTAAATAGAAATGACGCCATAGTCCGACTGGATCGTATGTCTTATATAATTGCATTGTAATTTTTATACCCATTTTGCAATATATTAGTTTTAAGTTCAAATTATAAATTCAAAGTGCTTCGGCGTTGTTTTTTAAATTGTCATTTATCTATTTTTATAAGATTTTCGCATTAAAAGTAACTCTATATAAAAACACAAAGCAATTATTTATTGTTCTTTCGGGACTATTATTTAACTTTAGCGATTACAACAACTTGCTTCAGAATTTAACATTAAAAATTATAAACATTTAAGATATAAAAAATGCAAATAAATAATTAGCGTTGCCAAATTGTGGCAAAATAAAGAGGCGTTTACATAATCTACATATATAAAACATGCTTTACTTCTCTTAACCTATACTTTACACATCTTAAGGCTAATCATGATCATATACGCAAGGTATTATACTACTACTGTAGGTACTATGCTACAATGCTCACTTCAATAATATTTTGCAACATAAATATTTCCAGGAGAGCAGATTATACAAAATATTTGATTACGCATGTTGTATTTGGGAATATTTTAGATTAAATACTTTCACTCCATAGATTTTCCGAGTACATATTATGTACAAATGTGAAATTTGTTGATACGGATGTGACGTAATATTGCTTGTCAGTAGTTTCCGAAATACTCCAATACTTGAAGTTTTTACTCAATTTCTCATTGCCTATTCTGGCACAATCTAGATTATACGATTACCAAATACACATTATAAATGAATTAAAAACTTAAGTCTAGCTAGGTACAATTCTACACATTAAGAAAATTTGGTACACATTTCGTTGCTCTTTTCAACATTAATTGTAATAAAACAGTTGCATGGCCACACCAAGCAACTAAATGTACTGGAATGCATGTCACCGTTAGAAAATGCAAACAGAATCTTTACATAACATCATAACTATTACATATATGACATAACTATAAATTAAAATTGATAGAATCGCTAAGATTTCTAATATGAAAAATGTAATATTACTACGTCTCGTTACTATACAGATACATTTTATTATAAAATGGAAGCTATTGATTTAACCAATAAACACAATTACATGAGATAATTGGCACTAATTATACAGGTCACAACATCGTATGAAATTACAAAAAACTGCCTGTTATTATATAGGTACAACAGTACAAAGTCGTAGAATTATAACACTCATGATCATAAGAATATTGACCACACATCACATTACATCACCAAAATACTTTTACGGCAAAAAATAAACAGAATTAACACACCTACATAAATTTTCAAATTCATATAGACTAGTAACATTATAATAGAGCAACATATTATTTCCAATCTGTTATTAAAGCATTACGTAAAGTAAATTAAAGATATAATAAAATCTCAAACATGACTTCACAACCGCTAATAAAAGAGATTTTACAAGTAAAAAAGATGTTATTTAACAAGCAAAGCACCATTGAAAAAGATTGTGCTTGGGTGGGATTATTCTTGGTAAAGGATTGGGTAATTATTATACATAATTTATCATAATTGACTCCCTATAAGTAGAGTTCAGATTTATCTTATAACAGAACATAGATCATAATAAACCTATTGTCCCATTGCAAGGAATAGGTGTCCTTCGTGGTATAAGAAGGAATAAGCCCAGAACATATATATCATATAAAAACTTACTAGACTACATTTGCGAAGTTTTGATATATATAAATGGATATAGATAATATACTAATATGCCTAACCATGTCTTGTATCTATAATCGATTAAACTTCATTATAGTTTTTGGTTTAAATAAAAACAAGGTTTGTTACCCTTAATCACTATTAATGTTGGGTACATTTTAAACAGACATTATAAGATACATACAAACACTACTTGACACTCCTTTACGTGCCTACAGGAATATTATATTTAGATAATAAGTAATACCACACAATGCATAAATTTTACGCGCACTCAATCTCGCAGTCGTAAACATCGTTACGGGGCGAGATATTCTTACATAATACAAACTATCACAATTCGACATGCATGGAATAGGGCGGTAGAAGGGCCAGTATACTATACTAATGTCTCATATTTGTCTAGGACGTGACCTTGATTGTTTTCATCTCCGTGCGAACGTGAGCGAGGGCGTGCGGTGGTTTCCGCTCCGGCGCTCTTAGCCCGAGTCTTCTTGTCGTGGCCACAGGTGCACGCCACTGACGACTGCCGTTTCAAAGTTTGAGCTCGGGCTCCGGCCCACTGTGGGTCGAGGGACTCACTCCGGGCGTACATCTGACGTTTGTTGCGACCCATAGTCGCGTGCGTGAACGACGCACCTTGTCCGCTATCCGAGGACGGACGCATCGACTCACTGCGCATGCAAAGGTTCCCTCCGGCGCGCCGGAACGAATCCAAGACGCGCTCCTCGATCTCTTCTATATCCTTCTTCTTTACGAGCCAGATTTCCTCAGAGCCCCGGGTGAAGTAGCTCGAACCCTTACTCACGGAGTACTTTTCTTTATTTTTAAATTTACAAGTCTTAAAATTATTTTGAGTATTTACATCGTCGTTGACCTTGTGTACGTTAGTGCGGGCGGGATCGGGGGACGCGACGTTGCGGAACGCGGTGCCGTGAGACGGAAATTGGTCTGCGATTTTAGCTCCGAGACTAGGAGAACGGATCGTCACTTCGACGGGCGAAGACATAGTTTTAAATTCTGGCTTTATTATTTTCTGTGGCTCAGGTTTTTGAATAACTTTTTCCTCGACAGAGTTGCTATCGCTTCGTTGCCATCTCAGAGATGCCAAGTTCCCAGAATTTCTAGTCAGACTTTGCTGTCTTTCGAGAGGTCCTGTAAAATTAACATGGTGTGCCTCTATCGACGCACTTTTTTCGGATACATTACCCAACTCAAAATGTATGTTGTCCTTAAAAGGAGTAGCGGGTGGTGGAAGATCTTCTTTGCTATCAGATCCTAATCTCTCGGTGCGAGAACGTCCTCGGACTGATCCAGGACGGGAGAGCCGCCCAGCACTTGCGCTAGCATCTTCAGCAGCTTTTTCGAATTTCTTTATCTTATCTCCTACACCATTAGATTCCTCATTTTTAGCAACATTATCAGAGGCATTCACCACAGGCTCACTCTTATTCAAGCTACCGTTTTCATCATTACAATTCTTGAATTTATTTATATCGTTACCATCTGACATCAGTGATAATTTTTCAATTTTTATAGGGATTTCCTTCCCTGCCGCTATATCTTTTTTATTTTTAGACAAAAATATATTGTCATCTGTAATTGAATTTCCTCTATTTAATTTAAATGCCGAAAGAGGAGGCGACGTGACTTCTTTATTTGGTGGGGGCGAAGTGACTTGATTTTTTAATGGCAACGAAGTATTATCTTTTTTAGGCGGGGGAGATAAGATTTCATTCACGGGCGGTGGTGAAGTAACTTTTGGGGGTGAAGTGATTTCCTTCTTGGGTGGCGACGGTATATCTTTTTGCGGCGGCGACATAACCACCTCCTTTTTCGGCGGCAACACCTGCTTCTTTGGTGACGACGTTTCATTTTTGGGCGGTGACGCGGTGCCCGCGTTGGGAGTAGCTTTCTTGAGGGACACGTCCCTTTTCGGGGGAGTGATTTCCTTGACGGGCGGCGACTTCGCCTTACCGACCTCGACCTTCGCCTTCTGCGCCTCTATATCGCGACTGAGGAACGACGAGTTGCGGACGTAGCACTGGTCGTTTTCCTTCTCAACGGATGGAGTGCGAACTGGTTTCGCATCCGTCTTGGTGTCGCTTTGCCGCGCGTGTTCGCGTACCGATTCGGGTGGGCTGTCGCTCGCGTCCACCGTGTTAGTCCGCTCGGGCTTGATCGTGATGGCGACGCGCTCGCCGCGGTCGGGCGATCGGTCGGGCGGTCGGTCGGGCGGGCGGTCGGGCGGTTGCGGCGGTTCGCGGCGCGGCGAGGCGCGACGTCACGCGCGGGACTCGGTCCACTGGTCGGAGTCGTCGGAGTCGGAGTCGGCGCCGGACTCGCTGTCGCTGAGCTCGACGGCGACGCGGCGCGCGAGGATCGACGCCACGTCGAGGAACGCGGGCGCGCCGCGCAGCGTGTCGTATCTGCCAGTGTTCTCGTCGCAACGTTTCTCCACTTTGCGTAATTTTATGCCTGTTAACATTTTTAAATCATTAATTAATAAAAGTTTATTATATTACCAGTATCCAAGAACTCCTAGCACGAAGCAGTTCTTAAGATTTAGTACAAAGGTGTATATCATTAATTAATAAAAGATTATGGAACCAGCATGGTTTGACGCAAGGGTTACCAGTATCCAAGAATTCCTAGCACGAAGCAGTTCTTAAGATTTAGTACAAAGATGTATTATATTATCCGGTATCCATATTATATTTGGTAACTATTTTAGTCCTCCGGGATTGAATGCCGTGGTCTATGGTCAGCTTCATATATAATTCATTCTTTATATAGAGTTTATTACAGACATTTATGAGTGTTGGAGACCACTTACCAACGGTTGGATTTCATTTATTCACTTGATACTTAAATTTTATAAAAAAATCTAAATCTAATTTACATTTTGACACTAAACCAACGCACCGCCAATTCTTGCAATGCGGGACCATAACGCTTTTACGTGTGTCGACCTTTCACATGTAAGTCTTACCATCGCGTATAGCCTTGAGTAGATCCGACCGCGGATCCGGCTGCGGCTCGGGCTGCGGCCGCGGCGGCTTGAGGGCGGAGGCGCCGCGGGCGAGCGCGCCGGGCGACGGCGGCCGCGGGCGCTCCGCGTCGCGC
>DWPV01002297.1:0-17596 GCA_018251915.1 Urbanus proteus proteus
CGAAACGTAGTAATTTTAGTCAGCTCTAGAAGTTACTTATTTAAAACTAGATGATCCCCGCAGTTTAACCTGTAAAAACAAATGTATCTTACGGGAACCATACATTTTCCCAGGATAAAAAGTAGTCTATATGTTATTCCAGACTACAGTCTATGACTGCACCAAATTTCACCCAGATCCATTCAGCTATTCTTAAGTTGTATACGAGTAATAAACATCCATCCATTTATCCGACCTCACAAACTTTCATCTTTATAATATTAGTAAGATTAAGATAAAAAAAAATCTTTCAACTTGTTATAATATTAATTTTAGTCAATCTGAACCTGAATTTCTTAGAGTTTTCAAACCTTCGGCTTCGGCCGAAGGTACCGTGATTGCCGAACAATCGACTTCGGCTTCTGCCAGAATTAGACCTTTGGTCAGACACTACTCTTCACTTATCTGTGAACATTTACTTAATCACACCAGTAGAAACATTAATATTTTATATACATAAATGGCTATAATGTTTGTGTATGGATCCTATAATTCATTATATTATGGCAGAGTCTTGTGAACATAATCAATACATATGCCACACTTATTTACTTACACTTATTAAGGGATAAATGTATATAATGTGTGATGTTTGAATTTAGAAATATAACAGGTTGATGGAACAAATTTGATAACATATATTTTTCTGGGCCATATTTTCCCTATTTTTGATATTAAATTTTTCCTGTTAACTTGCTAACAAAACTCAATAAACTTTATAATCATGTAAGTTTTATTATTTTCCCTATTTAACAATTATATTATTATGATTGTGATTAGAATTTTTGAATTAGCATACATTCTGAAACAAATTATTATATAACAAATGGGTGCCACACTATTTTTAAATTACCTTGTGTAGAGTTCAACATATAAGTGCAGTGATAGCCCAATGGTTGAAACTTGGCCTCTCAATCGAGGGGTTCGAAGTTCAAATCCCGGGCACGCACCTCTGGTTTATGTGCATATTAGAAAATAATTATCACTTGCTTTACGGAAAAACATCGTGAGATTTGAAGGAAAACATCGTGAGATAACCTGCACATTGAGAGTTCTTATAAATTCTCAAAGGTGTGTAAAGTCTACCAATTTGCACTTAGCCAGCACAGTGGACTAAGGCCTAAATCCCTCTCATGGTGAGGGGAGACCCGTGCCCAGCAGTGAGACAATAATGGGTTGATGATGATGATGATGAGTTCAATATATACTTTGTACTAAGATTACTACATGCCCTACACATGTATATATGTATTTTTTATATTTTCTTTTTATTTGTTTGAGAAAGAAAATTTTGTTCAAAGATGTTAGATGTTCAAGATGTCATACTAATAAATTTTACATCATATAAAATTGACTAAAGTTTAGAATCAGACTAATTTAATCAGTACAGTCATTAATAAACTTGTTATGTAATCTTTTATGAAAGCCTATCACTGACAATATTTTTTTTACTGCAGCTGTGAAAAATAATGAAATGAATATTACAGTAGATTACAGTATTTTAGGTAGGTAAATAGTTGAAATAAATCAAATATCTATAAATGACAAATGTTATAGAATAAATAACACTCTTTTGGATTGCCCACATTTCAGGTGTTTTATGATATTTGTTGTGCCAGCAATATTTTAAATCTCTGATATACTTTGATTTATAATAATAATTCTCCAGCACTATAGTAAATGCCTATTGTTAATGTTAAATAAAGTATATTTTATCTTTAATGATATTGACTTAGGCCGATTTATGTTTACTACACAGGTTTTTGTTTGTGGTGCACCATTAATTGTTCCTTCTGATATTGTTCCATTGTTTTCTATGT
Organism: Urbanus proteus proteus; assembly: GCA_018251915.1. Classification (NCBI taxonomy): domain Eukaryota; kingdom Metazoa; phylum Arthropoda; class Insecta; order Lepidoptera; family Hesperiidae; genus Urbanus; species Urbanus proteus. The sequence goes on from DWPV01002297.1 coordinate 1,860, forward strand.
ACATATTTATTTTGGTATGATTATTAAATAGGATATGCACATGTAAAATACAGGGTGTAATTTATATGTGCAACATTTAAATACTTCCTTTGGTAACTATGTTTTTACTTTTTGTACAGGAACCCCAAATATTTCTAGATTATAGTATAACTCTTGTAAAACCATGTACAAATGTTCTATTAAAATCGAATCATCTTTATAATTAAGATATTTTCTTAAATATCTATGTTATTTAAAATACCTAACACAGAAACTGAGATAACAAGAGTACGTAGTACAAATTAAATAACACAATGCAAGTAATTTGACATATTTTGAGACTGGTGATTTTGGATTTTGATTTGGTATACTGGTTAGATTGGCTTATTTATACAATGGAACATTTAACACATATGTACAATGTTGTAGTGTGCCAATGAATTGATTTTAGTGATTGATATGAAATGATCTATTATTTTTATAGATAGTATCATTGTGGTGCAATTTAATCCAACTAATTTTACTCCTTAATTTGGGTGGATTTTTGAAGACTTAGGCCGTTAGGGATGAATGGTCATCATGCTTGGTAAAATCCTTAAATCAAACGGTAATATCCTGATAGATCACCTGACTGATTAACTTGAAATGTATATTTTTGTGCCTTTTTCAAAGTTTGAAGTACATAAGCATATGGACTACAATTGTTTCAGATTGTTGTTGTTTGAGCTGAAGGATTATACATTATACACCAAACATAATTATAAGTTAAAATGGAAGAAATTAATGGGGAGCTTTATGTGGATAGTTTGGTAAGTCTTGGAGATGAAGGGTCCTTGGAGTCTACTGAAAATGGAAAACAAGATCAAAATTGTACAATCTGCGAGTAAGTTTTGCATTGATGTACTTTTCTATCTATTGATCTTTAATTATGAATTAAAATTACTTGTATATTTAATGCCCTTCTACTCTACGCACACAATTTATACTTAATTGAAACTTGATCATAAAAATGTATGTTTATATAATGTCAATATTCAATGTGCCACAGAGTTCATAAATATTTTAATTTCCAGCAATAAACTATGCAGCCCTCGTGTGTTGTCATGCCTTCATGTATTCTGTGAAGCATGCATTGACAAGTTGATGGTAAACGAGGCAGGGGATTCTCTTAAGTATGATCTGGCCGTTGAATGTCCTCTGTGCAAACAGGAGACCAAGGTAACAAAGTTTGTTATAATTAAACTTGTTCACGTCATAATGGAACATATTATAACATCTTAAACATGTTTATTTTAGATTACCGGTGGAGGAGCTGCTTCACTTCCGTCGGATTACATGCTTACCAACATTCTTGATGTGTCCTCTATGGACCAATCCGTTGTCTGCACTTGCTGCAAAAGTAAGGAACCAGCTGTTGCAAGATGTACTGATTGCTCTCATTTCTTGTGCTCCAACTGCAACTCTGCTCATGAGTTTATGAGGTGCTTTGAAAATCATCGAGTAGTACCGTTTGATGCTCTCAGGTCATCTAAGGAGAAGGCTGCTGTGCATAAGCCTATTTTTTGCACTCGCCATGTTGGAGAAAGCCTCAAGTTCTATTGCTGTGAGTGTGAAGTTGGAGCTTGCACTGAATGTCTAACTGTGGACCATAAAGTGGGCGAGCACCGTTGCGAACGTATTGTTGATGCTGAGCCCAATCTGCGCGCCGAACTGCGTAACTTTATTGTTGAAGCTAATGCACGAGCCGTTGCTGCTGGTAGCGCTTCTGCTAGGCTTGACGATGCTCTGGGTGATTTACAGCGTCAGCGAGATGAAGCTGAAAATGTTATCAACGAAGCTTTTCGTGCCTATAAGGCCTCTCTCGAAAGACGTCGAGAGAAAGCGCTTGAAGAACTGGAGCAGCTCCACAAGGAAAGAGAATTGAAAGTAATGGATTTGTTCGATCGCGTCGATAAAACTGTCCAGCGTATCGATTGTGCTTGCAACTTCGCAACAAAACTTCTTCGACGCGGCGATGGCACCGAAATTGTAATGCTGAAGAAAACTGTCGCTTCTCAATTTGCACGCTTGCTTGAAGGCGCACCTGAATTTGATGTAGATTATTCCTTGGAGTTTGTTACAAAAATGGACAAATTCGACGCTATCACCGAAGATACGTTCGGTACATTCCGCACTGAAGCCACCATTGCAGAAGAAAGAAAACGCGCCAGCGAAACATCTGCCATAGTATCGGTGGCGTCTAATTCCCATTCACCTGCCGTGTCCATAACAAATGCGCCAGTTTTTGACGACTTTCCCCTTGGAAATGTTCGTCGTGTTACGGGTGTGACTGGCGTTGGCGGTATGGTGGGCGTGCCCGGTGTTGGTGTGCCCGGTATTGGAGTTCCGGTTGTTGGAGCTGTTCCTGGCGTTGGCCCCGTTGGCAACGCTGGCGCTATACCAGGGGTGGTGAATCTGAATAGCGTGCAAGGTGTCGGTGCTGTTACTGGTGTTCCTGCATTGCCATCTATGGTGGAGTACAACTTGCAACAGCTGGCTAGTATTGCGGAGAAGGATGTTCCGCCGCCGCCCCATGCTTCGCCAGCCCCTTCATTCACGTTGGCTGAATTACTTGCTGGAGATTTGAACTCTCCTCAAGCATACAATAACTTACAAGCGCTTGCTAAGCTGGGATTGAACACAGGTAACCATTGAAATCTTTCATTCTTTGTAATATTCTTGCATGTGGTTTACATTGCATATTAAATCTATGTTTTATTTTGCAGAAGTGAATGGCTATGGAGGCGTTGTTGCAGAAGCTTGCCGAAGTGTCGGAGGTATTGGAGGAGTTGGGCCTCGGGGTGTATCTCCCGGAAGACCATTACTTACTCCTGCTGAGGAAGCAGCTTTGGTGGCCCCGCCGGCTCCACTTGTACGCGCAAATAAAGCTACACCTATGCATATTCGATTTAAATTTGGCCAGCTAGGCGGTGGAAAGGGACAGTTCAATTCCCCTCATGGCTTTTGCCTTGGAAATGATGAGGATATCATTGTGGCTGACACTAATAATCATCGCATTACAGTAAGTTTTTGGTATACCGTAAACACAGTATTTTTTTATTCTCAATTTAATAAATAACAATATCATTATTAAAAATTATGTACTTATCATTATTAATATACTAATATAAATAACATTTTGCAGGTATTTGACAAGTCTGGGAACCATAAGTTCAATTTTGGCGTAGCTGGCAAAGAGGAAGGTCAACTTTGGTATCCACGTAAAGTTGCAGTAGTTCGCGCTACAGGAAAGTTTGTGGTCTGCGATCGCGGTAACGAACGTTCGCGGATGCAGATTTTCACCAAGAATGGACATTTCTTGAAGAAAATTGCTGTATGTACCTATATACTTGTCCTTACTTTAAAAACCACACCGCGACACTTAATTCTGCCTCATAACAGTAGCGTAAAGCGCTACTGTGTTCTCGTTTGATGGCTGTTGTAAGGTAGACATACTTATACAAGGTGTTTCAACTTGGTCCGAAAGGGTAAATTATATATCTCTGGCCGATCTCAGGTAGGACAGTAATCTCATCTAGGGTTATAGATGTCCATTGGTGGCAGTGACTTCTTACCATTAGGTGGGTTGATTGTTCAGTTGTTACTTCCATAGTAAATAAAATAAACACTTAAATTTTTGGAGTCAATTTTAATTTCATACTATTTTGTTTTAGGTTCGATTCATCGATATTGTTGCTGGATTGGCCGTTACTGCTGAAGGTCTTATTGTAGCCGTAGACAGCGTGACGCCGACCGTTTTCATTTTGTCTGAAGAAGGCGACCTCATGAGCTGGTTCGATTGCAGCGAATGCATGAGGGAGCCGTCAGACATTGCTATTAGTGGTGAGTAGGAATATGGTTAAAGATAATTTATTCTCAAAAGTATTGATTACAATTCACTTGTATGAGAACTTAAAATTACATTTATAAGTAATCAGTGTGACTAAAATTACCACAATAAGCTCAGATAAATAAAATAGGTAGATTACTCACCGCCTTGTATTTAAGTGAAGCCAAAAAAACCATGCTACTTTCATGTCTTTATACGCACACACACAAAACTAGCGTGGTTTCATGTCAGCACCTTTGTATATTTACCCTCACATAACCACTTATAGTCCGACCATTTTAAAAATGGCGTCATTTTTTTGTTAGGAATGACAGATCTACCTACTTTATTTATCTGAGACAATCAGTAACATACATAAATAACGACGACACGATTATACGTTAATATGTTATTTTAATACATTTAGAATGAATTGTAACACATTGTCTAAATTGTTTTTCAGGCAAGGAGTTTTACGTGTGCGATTTTAAGGGGCATTGCGTGGTTGTGTTCGATGACGAGGGGCGTTTCCTCCGTCGTATCGGATGCGAGAATGTGACCAATTTCCCGAACGGCATTGACGTGTCGGATGCTGGTGACGTTCTCATCGGGGACTCCCATGGGAACAAGTTCCACGTGGCCGTGTTCTCACGAGATGGCGTGCTGGTCACTGAATTTGAATGCCCTTACGTAAAAGTGAGTTGATTCTGTGTACATAGTGGTTTAATTATGTTTTTAAGGTAAATTCTAAAAATAAAAAAATAAAAGTTGTATATCGACTAACATTTTTTATTATTTTTGGATTGATCGAATTGTAGGTGCACTAAATAAGCATTTATTTAAATTCAGGCATTCAAGACAAATATGCGCATCTCAGTGATAGAAAAAAATACAGTATTACATAACATGGTATACTAGTCTAGTCTGCATTTTGATAAAATATTTGTTAATGGGTTGAAGATTAAAAACTATTTTGATTGTATAGCGTAGGTGTTGCACATATGCATTTATTTGGTCATATACTTCAAAAATTAATTGTATTTTCAGGTTTCACGCTGCTGTGGATTGAAGATAACTTCTGAAGGATATATTGTCACTCTGGCTAAGAATAATCACCATGTTCTAGTCCTCAACACCCTTTACATTGTCTGAGGAGTAACTCGATGGCTGTAAGTCTGCATACTACACGATCTCACATTTATTCCCTATATTTATATTTAATTGCTGATTTTACAAAGCTTAACAATTTTGCTAAACCAGTATTTGACTACTTACTTTGTTATTTTATGTTAAATTTCATATTAGTCTGATTTTAACATGTCCATTGGCAGTGAACTACAGTGATCCCAATTTACCTATATCTTTCACTGTCTCCCTGTGTTGTGGATTTTAGGATTTTAAGATTTAATTGGTATCACTGCTTGTGGATAGGTATTTTTTATTCCCAAAGTACTTGCGTATTTTTGGTTTCTTTAATTTCTCGTTTTATTGTGGTTGCATTTAGTTGTAGTAAGAAAGAATCCAAAGTTTAGGCTAGTAATATCAACTTTTTTTTTATTATTATCCAGTCAAGTAGGTACGTGAAGGTCATTTTATTGTAGATTTTTCATATTTGGTAGGAATACATAAATATGATAGACTGTTTCTTGTTACTAATAGACATTTTGGAATTTAAAGTCTTGAGCTATACAGTAAATTTTATAAATAATATTTCAATACACGTTTAATATACCTAGTTCAGCAAAGCTTGTAGTTACTATGGACACCAAGTATGATCTATCTATAATTGAATGGGATAATATACTTCAACTATTGACTTGCATGATAACGTTTTTGTTTCTAAATTAGCAGCTGGTATGGTTCCTAGTTCGAGTGAAGTTAATAATACATGTCAATTAGGGGTCTGCGTGGGAGTGTCGCCTTTCCATGAGTTGCGTTACTCCAAACAACAACTAAACAATATACGTATATGTTTAAATATATTTGTAGAGATCAGAACGAACAACGTCTGGCTGACCTCTGATATAGTTTTGCGATAGTGATCATTTTTGAACGCACAATTGAGTTATTGTTAACAAAATTTTAGTCTAATTATGACCAAAGGAGGCGACACTAAAATAACGTGCCATCTAGTTTAGGTTAATCGCGTATACAATATTATATATTGTCCGTTAAAATATATTTACCATTTACAGAATACTTGTGTCTATACAAAAAGTTTTCCATGTACTATTGTTTTGAGAGCCTATATTTGAAAGATTTTTCATGGGTAGGCTATTATATACCAATTATATATAATGTTTGGTTGGTTTAAAGCAAAATTTTCTGATGCTAAAGTATATGCGAATGTCATTTTTATTCTTATTAAAACCTTTGCAATAATTTTGTACAATGTAACTTAAATATTTAAAAGTAGAAATTACTTAAACAAATTGTTTATGTGGCATTTTCGTGCATATATACCCACAATGTATTAATACTATATTAAAGTTAAGGTTTTTAAAATTTGAGAGTCACTTGTCAACTAGTTATTATAGTCATTTTCAAGTGAGTATATTCTATCTTTAGTGTTATGCAAGTAAATATTGTCACAAAACCATTGCAAGTATTCTAAAATTAATTGTTTCTTCATTATCACGATTTAACTATTATAACCAAGGAATAGCCGGTATATTGGCACGAGATACTTATATATCCATGAATGTGCCATTTTAAACATTACTTTATTTCTAAAAGTTATAATCGTATACATTTCGCCAAAATTATATATTTTTATAGCTATCCACATTTAATATTCGAAATTGAGATTCGTAAATTAGCTAGTTGATACAAAAATATTAAATATGTGGTTTACATAATAATGTTGAAATAGGTTTAACGGGTCGTATAGTACACGGCTTTATGTAGCATTGGGAGGATTGGAAGACAAGTAAGTACCTTGATAATAATATGGTATTATTGTTCTTATTGCAATTTGAAATAATGGTCAAATATACATAGTCACTTTCATTTGGAAGATTGGCTAGTGTGGTAACTTTAGTCTTCCAATAGGAACAATTACAAAGTTTGTCAAGTCAAACGAAACTAAAGCAATACGATTTAGTCAAGGTTTGTGAAATGTGCTATTTTAAAACCCACAAGCTAATTATATATACAATGTGGATACTGTTACTATATATATACATTCGTGTTATTATCAAGGACCATTATTTTGATTTGCAATATTTATGTTTTCAAAAATAAAATAGTACTTAACCAGACCACCTGAAATTGAGTGTGATATTTTGTTGATATATTATTATTTAATATAATGCTCTCTAATTTTCAACGATTTTTCCAGAGTTTAAAAGTAAAGGTGATCTTTACTAAATAACTTCATTTAATTTTGTTTTACAAACCTTAGTTCCTGCTTTTGTAAATTATTAGAAGTGTTTTAATATAATATTAAAATTATATAAAGTATTCACTTATAACATGTAAGTGTATTGCGAAGCCATATTATTATCATTAATTAAAAGTTTAATCAATGTAGCAATTCACTAGCGACATGTGTAATCCAATGTAATATGTACTTAATTAGTAATGTTTATTATTTGTTGCGTATTGGAACAGTTATTAATATTGAATACATTAGCGACATTGAATGTGATATGAGCAATAATAGAGAGACATAATGAACCAACATTTATGAAGACTTCAACATGTAAAAGACACACGTTATTGGGGCGCGGCGCTTGGTCGCACATGTAGAGCCAGTGATAAGTTGAATTTGACGTTGAGTCTGAATCCTCTATTTATTAGTGAGTAACTTTTGGGTTTATTTTTCATATTGTTTTTAAGTTATTTGTTCAGGATTTTTTGTCCCGATAGTATTAGGGAATTTTATTTTCTTTATTTTAACTAGGTTAAAATGAGTCTACATACCCTTCGTGGATGATAGGTGTGATTAATACTCTGATTTTTTCATTTATCTGTTTTGTTTAATTATATGTTCCGGGCCTATATTAAATAGTATTTTTGGCCAGTGTGTTTAGGCCTTTAGATTTTACGAATTTTTACTGCCAAATTATTTTCTTACCATATTTGTGCATGCACATTAATTATTTTATTGTATAATTATATAAATATATGTCAAATTAGTTACTAATTGTTGCCAATTTTTGTTTTTAATATTCAGGGTTTAAATATAATAATGTTCAATTTTTATTTGTTGTCCATTGATCAAAATTATTGTGTGTTAGTGACGTAAAATTAACCGAAATAGAAGTTTAATATGAGCCCCAAAGGGAGCGTTTGACGCTATTAATAATATTGCTTAGGGTTGCATAAAAATATAAAAATGTGGTGTGATAAGTTTTGGATAATTTTACAAATTATACTATTTTATGTGTGAATTTCAATATTAATAAATTTGAAGTTTAAATATCATATATATGTGTAATTTTTTGAATAATTACATCGGTATTAACATTCTGCCGAATATTTAAAAGTATTATCATTTATACAATTATTTTGTCCTGAATTATTTTTGGTGATATTGTTGACAATGTTTCCTTTGTTCTTGCCATATATCTTACGTAGGTGTCGGCGTAGAATTTTTGTAGTGATAGTATTTTTCAATTCGATATACAAAGAACAGTATCACATGTTTGCCTACGGGTGGTGTTGTTTAGAGTGTTTGTTAGTGGGTGGCGCGGGAGGCGGCGGTATTCGTCGCGCCTGCTTGGCTGTATATTCTTGCTGTAGCAAGTAAGCACTTAGTATGGGGTAATGGCAGGTCAAATGGTATCTATTGTCCATTGACATTACTTGATAATAATTGTATCATTAGAGTACATTACAGTAGCCTTTCTCGGGAATCTTAAAAGTTACCTATATACACTTTAAAGCAATTTTTGGTAAATATATTTCTCTTAAATCTATATTCCCTTATGTATCCAGCAATAAATTACTTCAGTAGATGTAGTTATTACATTGTATGACATTAAACAAGTACCTAAATGATGTTGCTTCGCTACTGTCTCCTCATCGAGGCCACTACAGGCATACACATTTTTACGATTGGCATAAGTTTAATGGCGAACAATGTAACAGTCGTAGGGTTCGCAGCGCACAAGGTGAGCTCTAAAATGTTACCCTCCCTATTGGAGGTGGGCGTATTGCCTATGTTGTGGCACCAAGCACAGCTCGTTTGTTCCAGTGGAGTTTGTGGCGTTACATTCGATTCTTAATCACTTACGGACCGTGTAAATTGACCGTGGGTGGGGTTCAGCTACTTTTACTTTTTATTGTTTAGCATTTGGTCTGGATAGGGCACAGTACGCTGATCACCTGCTTGCCTGACAAGTATAGTGATCATAGAAATAGTGGCATTTACTTTATCTCGTGCTCCATAAAAACGTATTAGTTGTGAAAAAAAATCTCATTGTATTTTAGTATTAGTTAGATACTTCATGATAATTGTACTATTTGTTTACCCACCTTACCACTAAACCATCATTTGGTCTCCACTCTTTCAAAAACCAACGTTTAAATAAGGTTGTGAGCTCTATTCCCATTGGAATTTTAAGCCACATGAGTGCTTGTGCAATAAATATCACAGTTTGGATCTAGGCTTTTAAATTATTATAGATTATATACATTGTTGAGCTGATTATAAAAATTTAATATATTATTATACCTTTTAATATTGTTAAAGAATTCTAATTGCATTCCACATCTAGAGTGAACGAATTTGAGATGACCATTTTCAATCTACATTATACAAGTTATTTTTTTTACAATTATAGGATTATTAGCGTTGCCAATGGTTTTTTTCCTTTAGTCAGTAAAAGTACAAATATTTTAATATACAATTCTTGGTATTTACGTATTGTAGTGTCTTATTTTTAATTCATTTGATTCTATAACTTTAAGCATAATTTTTCACGTAAGTGGCCGTTAATTATACTTCATCTCTCAAATTATTCAGTAAATAACAAACATATCATACCGAATACACTTGTCTCTCTCACATTACGTCTCTTGTTAGTTGCAATAAACATTTTAAATATTGCTTGTATAGCGTAAATGTAAAGCGTAGTTCAAATAATGCTTGTAACTCATGCAGAAGATGTTCAATCATCCATCAATCATTAAGTTATGGTATTTCGAGTTAGGAGTACTGATGCACGCAATAATTAATTATGTTTTTACAAGCGTTTGACGTAAAGTGAGAACGATGTTATTGTTTTTTTACCTTAAACTTACAACTTCAGTGGCTACTCTTCTCTCTCTTTTTCTCTCTGTACTTCTTTAGTTTGTACGGTTATGGCTTTTGTTTTCAAACTAGTTATATTAGTTATTTAAGTATATTCTAGTTTAACCTTTTAAGTTGGTCGTTTTTATGTTAGAACGTTTTAAATTTATTGTACTTTGTTTGTGTGAAAGGTGCATGTTCCAAATGCATATTTTAATTTTGATCCAAAGATTCTTTTCTTGCGTATAATTTTAATTATTAATATTTTTTCATCCTAAATAAATGACATTTGTGGAGTGTGCATTGGTATTTGATACTAGAATTACGATGTTTTTTCTGTAGTTGGTGCAGCCGAGCAAATGTCTACTATATTCTCATATGAATATATTGCTCAATAATTTAATTCTGTTAAAGTATTTTAAACTTAGGTGTAGTCCACATTGAGTGTTATGTACCTATAATATTTGTGGACACACAATTATATCTTAACAGACAATACCCTCCGTAAAAAAAATTAAAACATTGTAAACATTAACGTTTTTAGATGTAGTTGTTTGCCTTCAAGGCAGCTTGCCACGAGTGCAAGTTGCACGGGGCTCCAGCAACATCAGCACATGCCTTTCGGGCTCTGAAATCATTATGCTTTACTGCTCCTCGTTAAGAAATCAGCTATTGGAACATTCTAGAATATTTCCTCATTTATTGATCCTATGTGACGTACAAAATGGAACAGCAGTTTAGATAATGTCTTCAGTATATCTATGTGATGGTGTTGGCTGAATCTGTTACGACTATTTCGCCCCACAGTCAACGAAAATTGTTATCCATACAGGAGTCTCTGCTGCATTGTGCCTAGATCTTAGAAGTTAATGGTATTGAGGTAGAGTTAATCTCAAATATTTTGGCTCTTTGAATATTCCGTGATATTATTTTGTTTTTCATGAAAATGTATTTACATTATTATACATACATACACTTAGTAATATTGTATACATGAATATACATTGCGTAGTTTGTAACTTGATTTTATTGTAAAATTAAGATGTCCAACTATGCCCATCTGCCCACGTAGGGAAAGTCCTGAGGGAATTGATCGCACTACTGGTTATCATAGTCGCAAATAGCGTTGACATTCGTGCATGGACAGATGTAGAGTTTTACCTCAATTAGTTGCACATCTTTTTTTGACCAAAAATTTTTCCGCGAACGTTACTTGAGAATTTGATAGTAGTAACATTCTTTTGTATAGCTGCTTTGAATTTTCAAAGAACATTTGCGGTTTCCTAATTAAGTTTATATTATCGAACTGTGGCCAGGATAACAACAGCACAGAGCAGTGTAATTCAGAGCCTGCCTAAAATATATTTTTGTCATGATTTTATTTAGGTATATACATGTTATTATTCACATATTACAGTTTTCTCAATATTAGCTTGTATTTTAATTAAGAAATAATCATATTTAACATTGCCAGGTGATCAGCAACCTGCACTTTAATATTTTTGGAAACTATTGAACTTAAATTGTACTGACTTTATAAATATATTTACTTCAATAAAGATTTTCCATGCCACTAAAATTGCTTTTTTATTGTATGGTGGAAAACCTGGTGTTATGGTCAGGTTAGGCTGGTCTACTTGAGATGTACCCCTTTTTATATTAAGTACTTATAAGTACAATTTAATCGTTATAGTATAATTTATTATTAAATTTAATAATTATTAAATAGTAGCTATATTCAATAATCTTACTATAAGCTTTTAATATAAATAAGCCTTCATAAGATACAGTGAGACAAATATTGGTTGTATTACGCAAGTAAACCGAAATGCAATATTTTGGTAAAATTATATATTCAATAGAAAAGTTCTAAGGCATATGACTAGGTAAAGTATTAGAAGGATAGTTGATGTGAAGTAAATAAGAAACCTGTTAGATAATTATATAACTTGTATAATATCGTCGCTTAGCGACTATTATAAGTTTCATATTACAATATGATAATGTATAAAATAAAAATCACATAGATAATCACAATTATTCACTGTCAAATAGGATATAGGTAATTAATATTAATAAAAAAATAATAATGATTAAACTCTATATACACATTCACCTGCTATCCAAGTCGAGAGAACCTTTAAAGTATCAGGGTCCATAATAATGAAATCTGCATCACAATCAAAATTTAAGTTTCCCTTTATATGGTCTATGCCTAAAGCTTTAGCTGGGTGAAGGGATGCCGTTTCCAAAGCATATTCCAAGGAACAATCTGAAAAGGACAAGTAATGTAGGTAATTTCATCGAGTGGCAATTTTGCTAATACACATTTTCTGTAGTTATTAATAGACATTCAATTTTCGTATCAAATTTTCTGAAAGCTTACATACTCCAGAAATTCTGGATCTTTCAGTAGGAGGTACTTATTTATTTTGACCACTGTGATTTACAGGCAATTATTTTAGTTTTTTTTAAATTGTGGTCAAGGATTTTCATGCAAGTTCTATCTCGAGGATAATTTGGTAATATCTATCATTAAAAAGTCAAATCAATACAATATGAACAGTTTTTTTGCCAATTATAAATAGCGGGCTACAGTGAAAGATACATATTGTGGTAATAATACATTTTCAAAATCAAAAAATCAAATCAAAAATATTTTATTCAAAGTAGATCCTTTACAGAATTCTTTTTGAACGTCAATAATATTTTTTCTTCTACCACCTTTCTGAATACTTACTCGTAGCCTGCTTAAAAGTGACAACGCATTTGTCGAGGGCTGTTGTGCTACCACACAGGACGGTAGTGTCTGAAACGTAGGCACGACCATTCTCCACGCTAACGGATTGAGGGCCAATTCGGTAAGTACCATCGGCCAGACCCTGCGCGGCGACGGCATCGCTGACCAGCACCAAACCTGTAAACATATGCGATAATTATTAATTTGGTGGAATTATAAATCTATAACTCGTTTGTATTTATTTTACATGACGAACTTTGTGAGTCTAAGTAGGTTAGAAAAATGTTCTATTTATGAAGTTGATTATAGATGTTACATATGCTCTAACATCCTTTATAAATGTGTTTATTATATGTATCTTTACATTTAATCAATTTAGAACAAAGCAGTGCTGAAGAGTGAGGCATGTTGTGAGTTCGGTAAATTCATCTTTTACGTATTATCTCTGTCAAGTGCTTATATTGCGTCCACGGGCGTTGAGAAGACAAAATTGTAGACAAAAGACTGACACTATTAAATTAAATTTAATTTGTGACCATTTTTAACCCTCAATTTTCAGTCACAAGTGTCACACAAAAAGTGACTATTTGGCGTTCAGGCGGCGAAAATCCATGCCACGCCCCTGCAGCCCTATATTCTTATGTGGTAGGTTAGGTTAGTATATTAGTTAATATTTTGAGTCTGATAATAGTAGCCAATAAACAATACCTTCTGGATTCGTCCTACAAGCTATTCGAAGAGCTGCTGGATGAGTGTGTATACCATCTGATATTATACCATAATAAACTTGTTTCTCTGTTGAAGATGCCAATAGACCAACAAGTCCAGGGTCCCGGTGATGGAACTATAAAAAATGTAATATTCAATTATAAAACAAAAAAAATACAATGCAATAAATATTTAGGAAAAACATACAAATACATAAACAAAAATTTTAATACTTTATGTGGGAACGAAGTGAATGTGGAATGAACGTGGTAGAACCCCCATGTAGTTCGACTCTGACAGCACCACCGCCACACCTATTTCTGCCTTATAAAGGCAGTGTTAAGCACTGCTGAGTTCTGGCTTGACAAGTGTGGTCAGGGAGACAGACTTATCCAAGGGTTCCATCTCAGTCCTCAGGGGTAGCAACGCATCTGTGGTCAACCCCAGATATGACCGTGATCATATCTGAGTTTGATTACAAATGTCCATGGGCGGCAGTGGCCACATATCATCAGGTGGACTGCAAGTTCGTTTGCTATTCACGTTATAAAAAAAATTGGAGTTAGAGATTTAATACAATTCTATAAGAACAAGTAATTTACTTGAAGGTGGTACCTTTTGTATTTCGATTCTGGCATCTATGCCATAACTGCTTTTGCCTTATAACAACAGTGTTTATAGCGGCTGTTCCATAAGTATGTTAAACTAGCAGCACATCTGTGGCTGACCCAAGGTAGGATACCCATTCCCTCTCAGGTATATTACAGATGTCCATGGGTCGTGGTAGCCACGGACCACTACATGGACTGCATGTGCACTTTTTACCTTAATGATATCGCCGCCTTTATGTTATAAAATGGACATTTACAAATTATGAAATTGATAAATGTACTTACTGGTAGCATAGCATTAAATAAATGAGTTATCAAGTTAGCACCATTCTTCACTGCCTCCTCTCCCTGTGCAAGACTTGCAGTGGAGTGACCTAGTGCCACGTTAATGCCCATCTTAGTTAAACTTTTCGTAGCTTCAGTAGCCCCTTGCAACTCAGGAGCCAGGGTAATGATGATAACATTGTCCAGAGATCCGTATACATCACAAATGGAGTCTAAACCCTGCAAGAAAATTTATTTATGGGGTTAGTTGGGGTAAAACTATATTATTAACTAGCGACACGCCCGGCTTCGCACAGGTGCAATGCCGATACTACATATACTACAGAAAAACGGATGTTACTATACATATAAACCTTTTCTTCAATCACTCTATCTATTAAAAAAACGGCATCAAAATCCCTTGGGCAGTTTTAAAGATATAAGCATATATAGGGACATAGGGACATAGAAAGCGACTTTGTTTTATACTATGTAGTGATATTGTAAACTAATTGGGCATATTTTTAAAACTGCCATCAGTCACCACACAATGAAAATTGAATTATGACAATGCTCATAAAAAAAATTGGTCAAATTAGTTTGCAGTATCATATTACATTTTACAGCTTATATTACACCAAATTTACTTTACAAATTAAATTGCAGAACATCAAGCCAATCAAATCATTATAGCGTAGGTAGACAGCATATGAATATTATCAGTTTGTTATATTTTGTTATAAAAAGAGAAATTTTATCTTTCATTAAATAGAAATATGTCAGTATAGACACATAAATGTGTTATTACTGATAAAGAGTTCAGTAACCTTGATAAGTATTTAATGAAATGTGGGTTAATGATATTTACCAGTGATAAAGTATTATTGCAGAATGGTGCAAACTGATATCATAATACTTAAAATCATTGCACAATGTATATTTTACAGTTTTTTTTCAATTACAGCTTATATTACCTGCAAATTGAGCAATGTAATAACATTTATTATTACATAACAATGATCTCTGCTTTGATGAACTTTGATTTAATTGCAATATGATATTTTAAAACTGAATGTTTAAATATCCTATAATTATTATAAATGCGAAAGTCTGTTTATATGTTTGTTTGTTTGAAACGCCTTCACGCCTTAACTGCTCAACCGATCGTTATGAAATTTTGCACACATAGTAAGGGACCCAGAAAAGGACATAGAGTACCTTTTATCCCGAAAAAACATACTACTCCCGAGGAATAGAAAAGTGACTTTTATACCTACAACCTACTTTGATACCTACGGCCTCTTTGTGCGAATGTACATATTAGCGCGA
>DWPV01002298.1:0-17596 GCA_018251915.1 Urbanus proteus proteus
TCATATGCATTGAGTAAAAAAATGTTATTTTAAAATCACAAACAGACACTTCAATTTTATTTATTTGTATAGATAACGTAAAATATAAATTGTATTATAAAACACAAAATTGAGAGAACATTACTTGTAAGATTACATTACTTATTAATATAAGCAAAATAATATAATTGCCAATAACGCTCCACCGATACAATAATGTGTTGGTGTAGTGATAGTAGGTCCTATGCAGACAGCATAGGACCTACTATCTATCGTTCTGGAATTACCTACTTTAATTATTAACTAAAAGTTTAACAAACCAATATTTATTCCAATATTTTATCTTTCCAATATTGCATTGTATAGTTCAAATTTTTCATAATTTATTTTGCTTACATGTAAACCGAAAAACCGACCGACACTAAGCACTTTTGCCACATTTTTATTAACTTCCTTTAGGTCTTGTCTGCTTAGTTGGCATAATAATTTAAGGATTTTTTATGAACTTTATAATTTATTAATCCGAAACAATAACAGCAATATTCTCTGATTATGCAAATAAACAACGTAATCACGCTCATTAGCGAGTTCCTGAAGCAATGAGTGCGGTGTCCAATTTATCCCAGAGACCGCTCCCGCTATTGTTAAGACCTGCCTTTGATTCCAGTCGCCTGGCGCTAAATGAGTTTACGGTTATCTCATTAATTATGAAGATTCAGAGCTTCTGTTTATCAACCGTCCATTGGACGTCTAATTGACAAACGTTTACGCTTTTGTAATTTAAGCAGCAAACGAGCATGCAGTCCGCTTGATTTAAAATCGTCACGGATAAACAATGTGTGACCAATTAATCTAACGTATAACACTACCTACCTCACTGAAGTAACTCAATTCATTACTATTTCTAAGAAATAAGGTACGTCATATATTTTGGCTTACTTTCTTTCGTATAGCGGTAAGATTCTACTAAGGTGACAAGATTGTTTTTGAAGTTAGTGTACCTAATTTTTAATTATTCGAAACTTTTATCTAGTTGTGCCTTAGTCTTAGCCTTAGTCTCCAGGGGTATCAAATCAACTTCATCATCAATACAATTATGATATCATAAACATTATACTGCTAGATTCGACAAGAGGTAGATGTAGAATCATTTTCGACAAAATCCTTCTTCCGTTATGTAAACATTGAACGCTTAATTACTTTCTACACTCAAAGTCTCAAAGGTAAACATAATGTAAATGTCATTAATCAAAGATCCATTCACTCGTCCACAAATCCTTCCCTCAATATACGTATTAGCGTTAAGCTAATTAGCGTGTTTTCACCTTATGGTTCAATAGTAGATTACATCAATCAATAGATTACATAGATTCCATCAATTTATACCAAATTTATCAAACATTATTTATGGGTAAGACCACGATGAAATATTTACACACACTAGGCACTACACAAACTCTCCAGATACTCGTAAATCTAAATGCCAACCACAAGGTTATTACCTATTACTATTACATTTACGTAATTTTGTACGTACCTTTGATTTGATCGGGACAAATTTTGGTGAATATAGAGTTGAACCGTTTACCCAGTTCTCAGTCTGACTAGAATTGTAATGTACATAGGAATCATCCAGAACTTCTTCTTTTAAAGCACCACTGTAATAAAAAATATTGTCTTATAAAATGTATATGATAACTCATACAGTTTTCTATTCCTTAAGAAATTAGTTACTTTATAGATATTCCCAAAAAAGAAAAAAATGTTTATCAATTCTTCTACGGCGAACTTTAAATAGAAAATATATCAATATACTCATTAATGCTCAAGAAAAACCGAGTACCTACCCCTTTAAACCAGCGATCAATAACGACAATTTCACAAACGTCATTAAGCAATTCAATGAAAGGAATTACTTTAATCTAACCTAACCTTACCTCAACGGATGAATCATGAGCAGCAACATAAACGGCAGATACAGTTGATGGGTGTACCAAAACGCGTTGTAAATCCTCCGTCTCACGACCCTCGTTGACGTCAGGCCCATGCTTAGCGAGATGAGCAACATCAAAGTACCAGTTACGCCTGCTACACTCATTAACAGCAGGAAGGGACTCTGGAATAGAAATGTTATTACGTCACATAATTAGTGCCTAAGCTATATTTCTATCAGAAGATATTTTTTGCCATAAACTAAAAGGACCATCGACGCGTTCAAAAGTCTGACTGTTCTTTCGAATTATGATTTAATTACAAAATGAATTCAAATCCATTAATGAGATAGTAGGTACTTAAATTTAAGAATTGTTAGAGAAATAAAGATAGAATGGAAAAGTATTTTTGTTAATCTATCGAAACTGTTGTATTCTAAACTCTACAACTCTACATTATGAAGATTGCCTTACAAACATTCAACTTCACTGTTTTGTTAATAAATTATTGTAGCATATACATACATAGCCAATACCACACATATCAATAACATTAGTGTGAATTATGTAGTAAATATCTGTCTAAATGTAACCGTGCATACATAGAGTCCGCATACGGTTACAGCGCCTTCCCTACCATAGGTAAGGGTAATTATCGTATGCCCCAATTACTCTCGTCGCATAATGACCGTCGCAACGATGCCTGTGCCTGATTCTGTTGCAATACCGAGGCTCGAGTATGATTTCCGCCGGGAATCAGTTACATTGAATTTGGTTGGATGCTTTTACATGATTTCATGTAAAATAAATTTTGCGGCGTCAAAGTTATATCAAAGTTGTATTTTTGTGTTTGGTTGGGTTGGACTGGACACATAAGTGTGAGTTTTGAGCGGATGCCACTTATCTTAATGATTATTATGATGTAAGTACATATATCAATTAGAACGAAGTATAATGATGGGTATTGTTACAGTAGGTATAATCGAAATCTATAGAAATAAATAAAATTCGAAAAACTCAATAGCGCGCGCTTCATACCGTGAGAATCAGCTAGTAATCATATAAGAACTTCTTTAGGGAAATCCATACCACAACAAAGTAATACCTATTTCGTAGTGTAGGTAAATTAATAACAACCCCTAATGGACAAAGCATTAGGGGTTGTTATTAATGTACCTTTATGTAACTTTCATTATTACCAATGTATTACATTGTTAATGGAAATCTCTAAAAATCAAACTAATAAATTTTCGCCAGCTTGTAATTTGTGCATCCAGCTACTTTTTAAGTTTTTAATTTGCGTAGTTAAGTCAAAACCCCTGGCGAGCCGTATTTCGTAATATTTTGACCGCATTTTACGCCCTTCAAAGTCCTTCAAAGAACGATTTTCGCTGATGTAAGCCCTTCGCAGAGCTATCGACATCAAGATACCGGTTACAGCACGTTCATTAATAAGAGAGCTAAGGGCTCTAGAGTATTATATCTCATTTTAATATATCATTATCCTTGCTTGGTAGGTAATCATTTTTTCCAGTCTGCCGAGTTTTCATCTTACTTTTGATATGTAAAAAATAGGAAATACTGTATGTAATGTAATGAACTGTTTATAAAATATTGAATCAGAACTGTCCATGATAATCAATAACCAACTAATATTTATCGAAATCTATCAGAAATCGGCTTAGGGAAATCGGAAATAGATAACATGGCTAGGTACCATAGAATCTAAGTAAAACTGCTCTTCATTTCATACACATCTATATTTGTAAATTCTAATATCAATATTTTTAAAATGTAACCCTGAAGAGATGGTAAAATGATATTTCGCTCCTGACTACTTGTTGGGAACGCCTAGAGCCTAAACGACTTCATGGGTTTTAACATATGAGGTGTATTTGGATTTGTCTTAGTCACGAGTAAAACGGAATGTGACTGGTCTCGCCTTTGTAAGGCATATGACTTAAGTATATGTATAAGTACGTTTTAGGATTAATTCAACCAGAGCTTGAAATAGTAACTGCCATGAGTTATTTATAATTCATGGCAGTTACGATTTCAAGCTCATATCTACATATCTACATTCCATCTGATTAAAAAAAAATCATCATAGCATTCTGTTGTTTAATACGATACATAAGTATGGTTGCTGATTCTCATTATACTTTGAAATAATGCGTTTCACAATGAATAAAGAAAAATGTAAGTCCTTTCAGGCCTAAGCACCTGAGAGTGACCTAAGCAGCAGGGTGGAAGGGCACAATAGAGCCAGCGGCATCTCAGACAAAAGGACCGTGTTTGCTGTTCATACAAACACTTGACACGTCGCCATTATTAATTCCGCCACCCTTGCGTGGCGAACGGACATAATAGATCTCTGTGAAAGTGGGGATTCCAGGTGTCATATTTTAAAACGTATCCGTGGTTCTACATATCTATTCTACATGAATTTAATTGAATTAATATAATTGTAGCAAAAAATTAGTCATAAAAAATTAAAGTACATGGCAACAGGCAATTTTATTTTATAAGATACTTGGAGGAATTACATTATTTCTCCAAGATATAATACCACATTCGGCCTTGACACGAAGATGAATTGGACTTAAAACAAAAATAGTTAATTACAACCTAAAGTGTATAATTTGGTACAATACTAAACAATTTAAAACAAGGTGAAAAGGCATAGTTTTCTGTTCCCACAAGCACTTGACTATACTATTAATTATCCTATACTAATAAGTAATTACGAACATAAATCAAAAAGAAATTAATCTACATGTACAAAGACTATAAAGTTCACTGTTTTACGATTTTTGAACCCATTATATGCATACTATCAGCACGCAATTGTAACTGAATTAATAATGGTTGTGTATTGGATGCTAGTACAAATAAACATGAGAATTTATTCCTCTATACGTAGTTCACGCAATTCACGTTCTTTCTGATTGTGGTCTTGTTTGATTTCATGTTTCATTATATAGTAACTAACTCTTTGAATTTTTTGTAAACCTTAATCCCAGAGACGGTAACTAGAACTTTCATTTCATTTTCATTGGATGTTTCACTTTATTTTAGGGAAGATATCCTTGTTTTAATACTCTATTTATTTAAAATAATTTAATATCATTATTAACAAGGTATCAAAAATAATCATCAAAAATGTACCATCAGTATCATTTCAAAAGTAATCACAGGCATTTAGCAAGTTTCAAAAAAAGGAGACATATGCAGTTATGCACATGCACGTAAATAAATAGACTAATATGTACGTAAATCGCCTGTAAAGCTGCCGCCTTTGCGTGTTCAACCGAACGTGCGGGTGAAAAGCTCATAGAATCGTGGAACTCACAACATTGCATTCAATATTTACGTGGATCCGATATAATTATTTATTAACGATCGCTTCAATGCTCTATAATGGTCGGATCGCTGAAATGCAGAATGACCTATAAATCCCGTTAAAATCATATCGGCATGATTTACGCTGCTGATTGGACAGTGCGGATGTAATAAATTCTTGAAATTACATCATGTGCGTTGCGAAATAAACTCGCAAACCTTCGTAAAATACCCTTCATCATCATTAACCCATTATGGTCCTTATGCTGCCATGTAGGTACCACCAGATTTCTCATACTAAGGACAGTCCCCACACAGGCCAAGTCCTTATTTTAGATTTTTTCGGGCATAGATATGTATATTTTCCCGTTAAGGTGGACATATTATAAACTAGTATTAACCCGCAGCTTCGCTCGCGCTCATTCACACAAAGAGGCCGTGAGTATAATTACATTGTAGGTATAAAAGTTACGTTTTCTATCCCACGGAAGTAGTATCACTTTTCGGGATAAAAGGTACCCTATGTCATTTTCCAGACCCCCGACAATGTGTGTGCAACATTTCATAACGATCGGTTGGGTAGTTAAAGCGTGAAGGCGTTACAAACAAACAAACAAAAAAATAAACGGACTTTCGCATTTATAATAATTAGGATAATTTCTAACACGCACAAAACATCGCAAAATTTGCGGTGTAAACATAACACGCATCCTAAGCCTCCCGGTTTTTAAACTCACGTTACTTAAAAGACTGTTCCTACAGCAGAATTGTAAAAAATGTAGTGAACTTTACACAAAACATCAAGTGCTTACCTAGATATTACTAAATACACACAGTGCTCTCTGAGAGCCCTTCAAACTTTCAGAGACAATTTTTCGGCTAGTCAACTTTCGGGAATGTGAAAAAAAAACAAAACCAAACTTTAACACCGAGTCTGAAAATTGGATTTTCTTCGTCGTACGCAATAACAGAAAACATGTAAGGATTAGTACTTATAACATGCTAAACTAGGCAACGTAAAGTAAGCCATTGTTCCCAAACTAACCTCATTCTTGTAGGTAGCCAGGTTTATCTCCTTCCTTTGTTCGTCGTAGCTTCGAGAGAAGTTCCACAAGTTAACAAAGTGCGATACAGAGTGCAACACTGAAACAAAAAGATAATAAATTCTACGAAAATCAAAGTATTTTTAATAAAAAAAAAACCGGAAGGTTACATATATGTTATCGTCCTCATCCAACAAAGGTGTTTTTGTAATACATATACAAATACTTATATCTACCATAATATATGAAAAATTGTACAACATTAATTCAACACTTTTCAAATTAATTTTTAAATAACTTTAATTACATAACTCGTCAGTTAAACTCCTTTAAAGTTAAAAATATCCTGCAGTAATAGATATATAAAAACATCTCATACCTCTAACGAAAGATATCTGGAAGTCTAACATTAATTTAATTAAAATGACTCTTTTTAATACCAGCCTATGATCTTTTGCCTTTTGTTGCAGATCTCGGCAAGGGCATGGCAATCGTCTGAAGAACTTAATGCCGAGGCCGGCTTTCACGCGTAACAGCAATTCGTAAACCAAAGAAACACCCCTAATACTTAACACTCACGCCATTAAATAATGACACGGTCTGTCTAGACTTTAGAACACCGATACTCAACCTAAAGAGACCGCAAAAGCCCTTATAATTACTTTAATATGAACGTGGCCGTAATTTTGGTGCTAAGTACCAACATAAAAAGAAAAGCTTTAAAAGTGCCCTTATCTAGATATAATTTATTTTGGTTTGTTAAAGAATAACAAAATTGTAGACAGCACGTTCTATACAAAGCAAAAATTTTAACTTTTTCCATCATTCTACTAAGGAAGCAATTAATGAACGGTTAATATAATAAAATTTGATCTAATGTTTGAATGTTACCATAAGAAAAACAAAATTAAAAAGAAACCATTTAACCTGTTGTAACCTTAGTAGTATCCTACATTTATGGTTGTTACTATGTACATATTTAATAAACATCTGTACCTAAAATAATTATCACCAACTTTACATTAAAAAATTAAAATAATTTACATTTTGGTTCTCACGTAAAAAGGTTTAACAACTCTGCTCTGTGCTGTGTTCATTTGGATGGCATACCCTTGTGGTTGGATTTAAATTAATGTCTATACTAGACACCAGCGCAAATGAAGGGGATGTGCTTAGAAGTGTTGAGGGGTAGCTTTCAGATGAAATGTTGTGGGCGAACACAAACACCCATTTCATTTGTTTTATAACAGTAGTTTTTTACGGATTGACAGAAGAACTGGTTATGAAAATATTATTTACTACTGTTTGTGCTTAGTACGCATATATTTTATATATTTTCACATTGAAGTGTTTTGAATCCCACGATGGTTGTGATGTAAGAACTATATTCACATTTGACTAATTTTATTTATTTACTAGCTTTTGCCCGCAGCTTCGCTCACGTGGACTACTGAAATGGCATGAAGATTTTCTATGTATTGATGCATTTGTCTGTCGAATTAGTTAAAACCCGTTATACCACCGTTGCGTAAAAATATAATTATAAACATTTAACCATCTACCCATTCTTCGATCTATCTATCCAACCTTCCACACTCGACATTTGGAATATTAGTAAGTATTATATTCGAAATCTTCGTTAAACACCTAGTCTACTAGAAACTACAGTGTACTACGATAGTGTGGTTACTCGTCCGTTTTCCTACTTAATGAAACAAGATTAGTTGTAAAGTAAAAGCCGATTAATGCTGTCGTAAACACTTTGTACTATTTGTAGACACAATGCAAGTATTGTGTGCACAAACGTTTTTTGTTCATGTTGTGTGAAGCGAGGGTTTACTGTAAAGGGATTAAGGAATCAGCGTATTGTCCGTTAAAGTAGCCACTGGATTTAAAAACTGCATTATTTCTTTTAACCACGTTTTAGTAGTCAGCTTTATCGTTCTTAGACGAATTGAGATTAGGTGAATGTTAGTCGTCCTAGTCTATATTCTTCTCCATTGCCATCTATTCACCACATAGATCTACAATTTAATTAAGTTATCCTATCTTTATCCTAACTTTTTTTGATAATGTTCGTGATTACATACTCCTCTAATTTAAATTTATTTAATTTGCAACTTGAAATTTATTTATAGGTTATCCTATTTTTTATATGTACAATTTATTCACTACTTAATCCCGATTTTTTTCTCTAAAAAATCTTTAAAAAATTGATCTCACATTCAGCCTATCCAACCAGTCATCAAAGACGACTTGTTCCACAAAAATAATACAACTTACCTGCGAACACAACGAGGGTACAGGCGACGGTCATGTGGAAACTCTTCGCTCTCTCCAGCCAGAAGAAGAAGAGACTCGGCCACACTTTAGACAAGACTCTATAGAGTATTTGGTTTAGCTTCTTGCATAACGGCAACAATACAAGAGCACAGCACAGGTTGAGGACAGTAGCCGTACCACGGGATACACATAATCCTGTCTGTAATTAAATATAGTGTAAAAACTGGTGGCAAATGAACGAACGTGTGAAGAGAGAAGTTATATGTTATATGAAACATTTTAACTTAGTATTGAGAGAGAGCAACGCATCCGCAAGGGTTATCCGTGGCATCAGCTAACTCACGAGCATAACCAAATAGTATATGAGTCCTACATAACATCCACAATAGACGCGTTGCTACCTTTGAGTCAGTTGCAGCTTACGTATACGTTTGCTTCGCCGCCCTTTAGACCCAAAAAGGCAGTATGTCATTGTTTGTAAAAGCAATAGGTATTATAGTGAAGTTAGTACAGCTTCTGGAGTAAAGTAATATTGAATTTATAGTCCTATTATCCAACCCATCTGAAAGACTTGTTACTAGTAGAACCGGCTTTTTATGCAAGAAGTACTTCCATCGTTAACTGGACATAAATTCGCGATTACATACATACAATGTGGTTGCAAAGATGAGCGCGCTATAATAAAACACGCAAAAAAGAGGAAGCTTAAAAAAAATTAAAATGCTCTTTCAACAAACAGTACAGCGACATGTAGACGCTACTCTCCTTTGTACAGTGAACCAGCGCAAAAACAAAGGTTACTAGTTAAGGCTTGTTAAGTACTGTAATTGCCGCTTACAGCCCTGAGATAGAGTGAATTGTTTTTGTAAAACTACAATGCAAAGTTAATTACAACACTCACCCCCAACATCCGTCTCAAATAAAAAAATTGACGTCCATTTTTATAAAATATAAAACAGTCGTAAAAAATATATATGACTAATGAGATCCATGATATCTGAAACAAAGAAAGGTTTATTTTCTATATTTTTTAACGAATTAAAATTAGCAAACGAGCATATAGCCCAACGTATGTTAAATAATCATCGGCCATGGATATTTGTTGTAGTTACAGAAATCCTACTCCCGAAGAATATCACGGAAAGCCTCAAAAATGTGCCATACCACACCATGACACAACACTATACTGCTGTTTAAGGGCAAAAATATTTAAAAGTATGGCGTCTATGGCAAAATGTACCTATATGTTATACAATCGCAACAAAAAATAATAAAAAACAACTTTTATACAAATAATTATCATTATTGGAAGAACATCATCTCATACTATCTAAATAATTATTTCCAATGTATTATCCGCCGTACAAGACGATATCCAATTAATCCTTAAGCCCCTCGCAATAAAGATGACGTACTTATGTATCGGATGTACCATTTACGTGGCACACCTGGGCTCGGATGAATAATGGAATTAGTTATCTTGTAAGAAATAGACTAAGTAAAGCTGTTTGGAACTTGTGAGCAATTAATTTACTTAGAATTACATTATGTCTAAGAAAATATCTTCCTTGAAAGTTTTTAATATATTACTTGCAGACGTTATCATTCAGTAGGTAGCAACGGTTGTATCGCAATTTTTAATAAATAAGTAGTATAAGTACTAAACATTATTTTTATAAGATTTGAGTAGGTACTTATTACAGACAAACTTCATTAGTTTAGTCTTCGGAGATTCTAAGGAAACTTGTAGTAGAAATGCGATGCCATTTGGAATAAATGTCAATAGTTTTAAAGTATTCGTATCCTTTGTGATAAACCAACATAGCAGCTAAATGGCGCCACCCTCACATCTATTTTTATCTTATTTATACGAGACCGAGGACGCTGTAGGTAAAATTAAGACAACCATCACCTAAGTTGTTAACGCCGACGAATAATTTTAAAACTACTTTATTTCGGATGTGACTTATACTACCACCATACTCGTGCATAATCCTTGTTATTAATAATTTAATAAAGTTAGTGTTAAATTTTCTATCGTTTGAAATACATTTTTATTATAACCTCTCTTTCCAAATCGACACCTAGTGAAAATTTCCGTACTTCGAAGTATTTTGCAAATAGACCATCAAAGCTACAAAAGATTACATTCAATGTGGCGTAGAAACAGTTTTATTCATACACTGTTTACCTTCGCTCTATTTTAAATGTTCTGAGATGTAAACTAAAAAAATATTTATTCAACCCACTATACGAGGTACGTTATTGGCACTTCAATGTTTGGATATGCATTTTTACTTTTCAAAAAATAATACAAATGTTTAGGTAGGTATACACCACACACTGTACACAAGGTAGAACGTGATTAAGTTTAACATACCTAGTTTAAACATCATAAGTAGGTAGTTATTACATTTTTGTCCGTTTCAAAAGAGCCGTTGATCCATTGATTCAGTTCGTGGACTAGAATACAATTTAAAGATTTAAATGACTACACTCCTTTTTAAACTGAATAGGGTAAATGATACGACCCAGATGTACGCATTTAGGTCTGTCGTAGAAGTGTAGTATACGCATCAGTGTAAAACTGCGCCTACAACAAAAGGCCGTTGACGAGAGTCGGAGAAAACCTCATACATTCTCTATGTCACTCGGGGCTCAGTGAGAAAGCATAAATCGCTGCAATCTGCACGACATGCGTCGGAAGTAAACCGGCGTATAGCTAGCCACTTCAGTGCAGACGCTATTCACCGCGTGCGTAACTCCTGCAGTCTATACATAACGCCTTTGACAGCTACCTCCATTGAACAACTGAATGGAGTCGATGACAGCACGCCTAGCCTAGAGTGTGGTCCCGCATTAATTACTGGATGTCGAACGCGCTATCATTCGAATCTCATTTGCATCTGACGAACCGATGACAGCTGCCGTAAACGTAATCTGTTACGCTCTGATGGTTTTTACCCCTGTATAGCTATGTATGTACACTTACGTAATGTATGAAGGAAAATGTAACTAAAGCGCAATTGAATTCGAACAGGATTTTGGAAGGATTTTGAATGAATGAAATAAATAAATTAAATTATTGACGCATTGCTGGGCATGGATCTTCTTTCAAAATGAAATGGGGTCATACAACATAGATAACCTATCCACAATGGTCGAATGCAAAATTGGCATACACTTCCGGCATACATCAAAAATTTTGTGCCATCTTTCAGGATTTTCTTCTTACGACGTTACGTGATCACTCATCAAGAAATTAAAAAAACAACGGAACAGAATTTTTTTAAATCGTGCCTAAAGGAGTTATAAATTCAGTGTCAACGTACTTCAATTAACATTTTGCAACGTTACATATTATTACATTACGCACTTCACGAGTAGCAACTACTCTTGCTGAGGTAGTCAGTAGTGAATAGATACTCTACATTCTGCGTAGCACGTGTTATGCGTATGCAAACAATATCACGTAAATGCCTACAGACTCCCCTTGTAGACAATAGCGATACATTGTTATTACCCATCTAAGTATCTCTCTATCGATTTATAGGTATGTTCAGGTTTGTTTGCGGACTGCTAGTATCAAATTAATAAGCATTAGCTTTAAGGGTGTGCAAAATATTGTGAGAAAACCTACATACTGATTAAAAAATGTTCTACACGTTAGACTATGGTACTGCTACCCTAAGAAGTAAGTAAGAACGCTGTGCCTAGTAGTAGAACAGAAAAGGATTGATGATTATTGATTACGGTTCTACTGACAGGGGAACCAACCTTTACATACAAGCTCTTATTTCAACGTAAACCTCTTCTGAATTGATTAGAACCCAGGTGTTAAGGATGAATACACAGGCAGCCGACCCACATTCTGTAGCTGAAAGACTCTTTCACATCGATGTGCCGCACTCTAGTTATCTATTTGATATTCACTCAAACCCACTATCCATTAATATTCAATTCACCGTGAGCACCTGAATGATCTTTCTGAAATTGCAACCTCATTTTGCAATAATAGCAAAGGATTATGTTCAAAAAATTTTTGAAACTTCATGTAACTACTTTCAAAAATGCTAACGTGACTTTTACTGTGCTACGCTGGCCTGATTTCCAAAAAAAAACGATAACTGACGTCATTTAGACGACTCTCTCGTGCCGAATAATCTTGTGAGATATAGAGAATAAACGGGAAATCTTTGGAATAATAGACAATGTAGGAACTACAATATACGTACAACTTAAATATTATAACTACTTACTCATTAAATACACACAATCTGATCTATTATAATTTTATACATCATCTCATTCATGGTGAAATTCTAAGCAAGATCTTTTAATAGATTCCATGGAAAATCTCATCTCTTTCTATATTTAAATGGGTTAAAATGTTCACTCATAAGGGGAATTCAATTATGTAGAGTCTAGGGTAAATTGAAGTGGCACTTGACTTGATAATTATTCGCCGACGTATGCCAGGAGCATGTACTTAAGAAGGTAATACGTAAAATTTAACCTACGTTCTGAAGTATCTCTCTGCTATCTCTATATTACATTTTTCTACGTTATAAAAGTTGTAAAAGGCCGTACTATGACGTAACGTAACGTACTAGAGCGTACTATGCCTTCAGAAAAGTTGAGTAGGCATAAGGCCCAGAAATCCTATACCGGAATACTGATTTCTTCTTGATGTTGCGCGATAAATATTGGACATTTTTTTTTTTGTTATAATGATAAGATTAGGTACCTACCTAACCGGAAATATTTACGATTTCATTTAAATAAATTTATTTTGTACTTTCATGTATCAAAAAATACGTAAAGCACAGTAGGTGCAAACAATGCTAGAGTCGCTGCGATGGTAGAGTCACATCTAAATAATCCTTCGTACTACTCCTTAATTAGTATTCTATTGTAGGCCACTAAATTCATAATCAAATATTTCAGGAATTAAGAGTATCTCTTGTATTCCTACGTTTGCTTTGTTGGATAGACATTTAAAGTATTAGTGTTACATAGCTAATTAATTTCGACCCTTTAGCCGTTTAGCGTTCAACGCGTCGCTGATTTGAGTTCCTAAAGAATTGGACTCTACCATAAGATTGAAATTGGTAAATTTCGTTGTTATGGCGTTTTTAGTTTTCTCAAATCTATTCTCGCATGTTTACAGTATAATTAGTTACATTTAACGATTTACAGGAAATAATATTTACTTAAGTTCCATTTAAATCATGCTAATTTATGAGAAAGGTTTAAGTACCTTGTAGGTATTTATAAAACGTTTAATAATCAAGATATTTTGTTGTATCCTAAGGCAAAGCCTGGACTGCCTATTTGCTGTTCAACTGTTTTATTTCCCGATCTACGCTATAGAATTAATATATCTATGAATAGAGCGGCGTCACCGTAGTTGTGTAAACTTTACGCTAAAACAAACATGTGATATGACATTCTCTTCCATCTTCCAAGGGACTATCTATTTTCGTTACTATCAAAACAGCAATAACTTAAAAAAGCAGTTAGATATATGTATTTACATGTTATAAACGTATCTTATTTTTATATGTACCTACACAGGTACACATATCAATAACATAGGTTAATATTTGTGTATCCAAACAGGTAAAGGATACTTTATTCCTACGCAAAAATAAACTGTAAAGAGAAATATTTTCGATCCAAGATCTCAACAATCGCTACCACTAAATAGCGCTATAAGATGTATGGAATGAACCACGCCTGCCTAAAATAATCAATATACATACATATTAATTGTATGTAGGTACATAACGTTAGTCATTTATATTTATAATATAAAGTGTGACTCAAAAATATTGTAGGTAATAATTTACTTTGATAAATTTCATCATCGTCATTTATTTCGCGGTTACTGTGGTAAAAATATAGTTTTCTTACTTGTTTGTAATTAAGATACGGAACAATAAAAACACATTTTTACAAACTTTATTTTCTCAATTATCTATATCAATACCTATAACTGATTAATTATATAGACCGTTATATGGTAAACCTAGTATACTCAGTTCATTTTACATGACCTAAAATTGTACAACAAATTTTACAGAAGGTACATTTCAGTAATTTACTCCAGTATTAAATGCCTACCGTGTAAAAATTCTATTCTGTGCTCTACCATAAGAGGCTCTACACTTTCTTCTTTCTTATAACAACTGTCATCTGACACCTCCAAGTGACACAGCTAAATGAAACAACAGGTACAATATGCGGGATTACACACATTACCTACATATTGTGGAGGTCAATGACCCTAAATTATTATACCTACAACACCTATATGGATAAATTAGGTAATCAGATTACTATACTATGAGAATACATGTTACGTCCATGTAAACAAGAAACATTACCGACGCTATTACCAATAAACTCAATGTATGGGTAGATATATGTAGTAAATGACGTATATGGAATACGCACAATTAAGTCATTTCCAAAAGCGACATTAATAGCATAAATCATTATCATAAGGTATCAGAATAACTATTCTTACTAGATACTAAAAGTCTAAAGAATTTCTAATGAATAATAATGCACCTACAATACTTTAATCTACATATGTATCTTTGTAGTGTGATGAATGGAACAAGCTTTTGTGGTTAGACTGTTAGACTGTTTTCTATTTTTTTATATGATGGAAGTAGCAAACGAGCATGTAGTTCAGCTGGTGGTAAGTGGCCACTGCCGCCCATGGACAACTGTAACCAACCCCAGATAAGACCACAGTCCCACCCAAGGTCGGCCACAGATGCGTTGCTACCCCTGAGGACTAAGTTGAAACGCCTCAGATAAGTATGTCTCCCTTACCACACCCTTCAAACCAGAACACAGCAGCACTACACTGCTGTTATAAGGCAGAAATAACTATGGTGGTATTACCGCTGGAGTTGAACCACAGTTGGTTTTGAAAAATCTTCAACTTACTTCAAAATCAATCTATTCCAGGCTTCTAGAAGCAGCATTGTTTGTTGCAAAGAAGAAGATGTACACACAGATATACGCAAAGTGCTTCATCAACCGACTCGGGCAGCTGGCCTCCATGCCAATGCTCAACTTTACCGTGCAGAGGTTGATTGATAACTGTCAGATTAAGGAAGAGGTAAGCTGTTTTTATTTTGTATTTGTACTAACTGCGCTATGCGATTTTGCTCGTTTTTTCAGTAACATAACTTTAAAATGTATAACTTTCGTTAAAGAACATTATCTAAGAACACACTAAAGAACATTTCATTACAATTCATTGATTTTAATGAAATGAAAACTCGTGGATTATAAATAGATTTTCAATCCTTCAAATTCAGCAGTAATAGCTTGAAGCTATTTCATGTACTCAAACAAACAAACAGACAGAAAATTATAAGCATTGAAGAAATCTGTTATAACTTATTATTTTGTTTATTTATTTTTATTTTATTACTACTATGTATCATCCTAGCGTTGTTTGTTTCATATGGAAACAAACAACGCTAGGATGATACTAATATTACCTTCACTTTCAAGTTTTGCCTAAAGATATATCACTTAAAACGAGTAGTAGGATTACAACTAATAAATAGTTGTAATCCTACTACTATTAATAAGATAATGACACTATTTTCAGTTTGAACCGATGTTCGACGAGTTAGCGAGCAAGATGGCAACATTACTTGCTTGCGGCAACACTGGCGTGCTGGTCGCCCTCGCTAAAGCCTGTCTCCGGATACGGGCTAAACAGATGCAGTACATACAAGTTAGTATACTATCTAGAAGTACCACTACAATACTATTATGTAAACATCTGTAATCAATCTCAGTCAAAATAGGAGTTCCACTTGGGGATAGCCTCAACTGAGTTACTACACTACACTTATTTCTGCTTCATAACAGCAGTGTTAAGCGCTGCTGTAAGCGGTGAGGTTAGGGAGACATACTTATCCGAGACGTTTCTACTGAGACCTCAGGGTAGCAACCACAGAAAAAGGAAAGAAGATAGAACGGCCTTTGAGCCGTTTAGTATGGAAACCGCTGTAGCTATACGACATATAGTAATCATATTCATACCACAAAGAAAACTGTATTTTTATTTGTTGCCTGTTGTCAACATCAATAGTCATGACAACCATGTCTATACAACCAATTATATGCCTTCTATACAATGTAATACATAAGATTTTTGTGAGGACATTTTTGAAAAATGATTGAGAGGCGTAACCGACATGACAATTTAAATTGAACCTTATCTCAAAGTAACAGTATTTTCAAATCATCGATAATATCTTTGACTCTATTATCAAACTGGCAATCGTCTCGATCCGCCTACATCGCATCTCTTGTTGTCTCTTTCCTTTATGCAATAAAACTACTCACAAAACCAATATCAATTACAATTCCAATACAACCTGTCAAAGATTTCCTACTCATAAAATAAGTTGAAAATACGCTTGGATTGACCATATCGTCGTTACAATCCGTTATAGTGACCGGTACGATCAAAATGTCATAATAAACGTTTAAATAAAAGTGTACGTGCCTTCGTTTAGTAAATTTATTTTAATTCACCCAATATCCACCCAATTTGGAACTCAATCGGCGCTAGTGTCGACCGAATTACAATTCCAATCGGGCGAATTGGTTTCGCGAGTACCACTGCATACAGGATAAGTATGACTTTATCAGCAACATAAACAGATCCACATTTCATAGGTTATTATAAGACAGAGAAAATGTTGCTTGCTATCAAATCAATATTTATCTACATAATATTACCTATCATAAATACAGCCTATGGATCAAAACTATAATTTTTTGCAAAAAGAAGCACCCTTAGTACGAGTCTGTTATTTTTTTTTGATACAATCTCGGTTTACGTTTACGCCCGTTTTTCCAAAGTAAAATGTTAGTACCTAAACAATCCGCTAGGGGTGCTGCATGTAGATGTATGGGCCCAAACGTAAACGAGGAACGTTTCACTAAACGTAATAAACTCGTAATAGGGGTACT